>ML803388.1:86650-97163 GCA_009831015.1 Picea engelmannii
CATTGCCACAAACTACTTCACAAAATGGCAGGAAATAGTGGCACTGAAAAAGACTAATTCCGAGGAGTTGATCAAATTTCTTAAAGATAACATTTTGTCAAGATTTGGAGTGTCAGAGAAGTTTATCACAAACAATGGCTCAATATTCATTGGATCAAAGATCACAAATTTTTGTGGATAATATGGAATTATAATGTGGAAATCATTAAATTACCATCCATAAGGAAATGAGCTTGTTGAATCTACGAACAAGACACCAATCCAGATCCTAAAGAAGACAATTGACCAAAATCAGAAAAAAATGGCATTTGAAGTTGATAGATTCTTTTTGGGAAAGCAATATCACACCAAAACATAGCACTAGAATCTCCCCTTATGTATTGGTTTATGGAAAGGAAGAAAAAATTCCGCTCAGCCTTGAATTGAATGCTTTGACTTATGCAGTAAACATTGAGGAAACATAGGATACTTCCCCTTTGCATAAGAGATTGAATCAATTATTGAAATTGGAGGAAGAAAGAAATGAAGCTTTGAAGAAAATATCATAGAGGCAGCAAAATGTTAAAAAATATTTTGATCAAAGTGCAACAATTAAGAATTTTTAGAAAGGTGAATTGGTGTTACTCTGGGACAAGGAAAAAGAGAAGTCGTCAATGCATATGAAGTTCAAATCACTTTTGATTGGGCCTTATATTATTGAGAAAATTATGGGCTTCAACTCATATATGGTGAAAGATATGAAGGGGAGGATGTTGGTGTTTCCTGTCAACGGGAAACACTTGAAAAGTTTCTTCACTTGAGATTCTCTATTCTCTTTGTACATAATTTTTATTTTTGTTTTGTATATTCTTACCATTTCGACTCCATTTCCCCAAAATTAAGACACCTGGTCTTGATATTTTGGATCCTTGAAAACCCGCAAGGGGTTATCATCCCAAAGTTTGAGCCAATTGTTGAATTCCATATGTTTTCCCTTCTTTCTTTTCTTTTTACTTTCATGGCTTTTCTCCTCCCTTAAAATTTATTGGCCATGTATACCACACCTCCTTCACCCCTCTCTTCATTTTATCTTTCCTACCATACTTATCCATTTCCATCATATTCACAGACTTGTTTTTATTTCCCTTTTCTTTTTCATCTGGTTCAACACTTAGTTTATTTTTCTTATCACAGACGCACGAACTTGCACTTGATTACTTTTCTACCTCTCACAAGTTGTCCGACAGATCTCAATACTTAGTAGTTTCACTCATCTCGGACTCACGAAATTTCATTTTCATTTGAAAAAATCCACTCTGACTCCCTTCTTTGACATGCCTCCTTTTTTAAAATTTCTCAAGTCACATTAAATGATATTTTTACAGACTCGACTACTAAATTCACTTTTGAAAATGTCATTAATTAATGATGTTTATATTGAGGAGATTCACATTTATTTCAAATTAATTCTTTCACCAAGAAAATCTAACTTAAGGGGCATTTTACTGTGCTAACTAATATTACGAAGAATTTTTCCATATTTCTGAAGATGCCCGTGAGAAAACAACATTTCTGTGGGGATATTTTGAACTTGTTCACCAGAGAAGACCATAATTTCCATTGGTCTAGGTCTTATCGATACTATTCAACATTGCAGGAAAAAGACAATAATAAGGTGTGGACATCAGGAATAACTCTCGTCGGTTACGTTCCAGAGGTTTTTGAATGTAAATATATAATTACCTAGTGCATTGAAAAATTCATCCAAAATAGAAGAACTATCCCATTGTAAATTGACTCGCCTGTTTCATTGGCACCCTCAGTTTTTAAGAAGATGTTAAAATTTCCAGAGCTGAACTTGGTTTACAAAGGAGAAGAAGCTAGAAATTTCCTAAAGGGAAAAAAATGGAATTGAACTCTTGCAAGAATATCTACAAGATTATGCCTCAATGCTAGAAGATATATCCAAGATTCAGGTGATTTCTTTGAAGGACCCTTATAAATAAATTGCTTGGATGTTTACTAGAGTTTTTGGTCAAGACTCTACAACAACTATTTCTCGGTTTAAATTATACATATTGCATTTCAAGGTCCATGAGAACACAATCTTCGACTCGACAAAGATCATATCAAATGAGGTTACTACACAGTTGATGAATTTTTAAACAGAAAATAAATTCTATATGGCATCCTATTTTATGTTTTCCATCACGTACTGTCATGTTTTATAAGGTTTAAGTATCGACAAAGGGGTAAGCTCAAAGGTGGACCTTGTAACTATGTTTTATCAAGCTCTCTGGAAGACAAAGGCTGGCCATTATTTTTATGAAGTATATAATAATTTTGTCTCTCAATTCAAGAAATTACACTTTGGAGATGATACTTCCAAAATTTCTTTGGAAGCATCGAATTTTCTTAATGGAAAGGGAGTTATCTAAAAAATGGATGATTATAACATCATCATGATTTTTTGTTCTCATGAAAAAACTATATTTCTTCCCTATTATGTGCCTGATAAACTATTTATCATAGAGGTGGAGAGACAATACAAATTTTTCTTTCATAAGTTTTATGAAAAAAGGAAAAATCAGTTTATCCCCCTTCCATGGAAGGTTGGTGAAATTATTTTGAGAGGAAATTCTGAGATCGACGAATATGCTTCCTATTTTGACCAGTTTAACATGAAATTTGTAGAACAGATAAAAGGGTTTGACCCTAATTGTCTTTTTTATAACCACATAATATCAGTTGGGCTAAGCCCTACACTTATCAATGCACTCATATTGGGAAAATAAGAGGGTGATATTCATGACCCCCATGTTCTAGAGATTGATAGAAATGTTCACGATATAGAGACCATTGTAAACAACACAAAACATCACAAACAAATAGGCAAACCCTCCAATGAAAAGAATGCTCAATCACTCACCATTTTCTAAAAAATCATTTTACCTAAGGTAAACCATCAACCTGGAGTGGCCTAGCAAAGAAAAACCCAAAGTAACAATTCAGGAGATGACGAAGAAAGAAACCCTCCTAAGGGAAACTTAGAAAACCCTCATAAGCTAACAGTTAAAAGGAAAATAACTAATTCTCAACAAGGGGGAGGAGAACCGGATGCACCTAAGAATGATATATTTCTGGATGACATGGACCTAGATGTTGATATCAAAAATATCTACTTCCCATACGAAGAAGAACATTCTCAGGGAAATGTACAAAACATTTCTACAATTGTTGTCCAGGATAAAATATTTTCCGATGAAGAAACCTTTGTTGTATAGAACACCTCATTTGAAAAGGATTCAATTAAAATGGTTTTTGAAAGGACCTCAAAGAGTAAAAAGGGAAAATTGTGGTCTAACATTGATACCCAAAACATGTTGCCATCAAAATTGTCGTCAATTCACAAGGTCACAGGGGACGCATTGGACTTTTCAATTGAAAATATGGAAGAAGAAAATGTTCGGCTAAAAGAAAGAGTCAAGGAATTGGAAGAAACCCTCATTCCTCCACCTATTTTGGCTACCTCAGTTGTCATTATTTGGCCTGATATAAGTCTTCAAGAAATTTTAGAGTCAAGTTCAAGAGTTAAAGGAATTTCAAGTTTGATTATTGCCACTCAACATTTCATCGAGGAAAATATAAAGAAAAGAATGTCATTAATTTTAGAATTGTGGGACATGGAAAAAAACTTTACCTCTCTCAACCTCAAAATACATAATACTAAAGAATATTTGAGTGAATATTTAAATAATGATGAATTATTTTGCACAGATGGAGTTGCAATCTTCATAGAAAAGGTCTTGGCGATGATGGACCAAAGAAGAAAACATGAATATTTTCCCTCCCATAGCCATGTGAAGCAATTAAAGGCATGCTGGATTGAAATATGTAATACATTAAGGGGATTATTGAGTCAATTAAATGATGTGTCACGAAAAAGGACGGAAGCATATTCAAATATTGTTGGCCCGGATATTTTTGGTAGCACCATCGAAGTTTCAGACCCTAAACTAATATCAAATTCAATGCTCATGACTCGACAACAATTTGAAGAACACATCGAAGGCCTAAATAAAGCATCGGCTAAAAAATTTGATAGCATAGTTTAGTTCACATATGATAACATTGACAGTTGGCTTGTTGAATATACTAATTAAAATGAAGATATTGAAAATACATTGCAAAATTTATCTATTGATTATAGAGAAATTGACGGAAAATTGTTTAATATAGAAGTGAAACAAGAAGTGATGGTTTCTCCATTAAGGGATTATATTGAAGAATGGTTAAAAAAGTCAGTTGCCAAGATTTTTGAAATACCAACGGAAGTAATTACAATCGGCCACCTAACCGCAATGAGCGAAAATATAAAACGCACATCAACAAACAAGTGAAGAGAGAGAGAATCCATCATACTAAGTCTACATTGAATCACATATTTCCCTCTTTAATAGTTTTTCATCCAGTTATACTTATTTGTTCATTAGAAAAGCATGACTGAATTCTGATAACACCTTCTTATCTTCTTTTGCAGATCTCGTTTTTCGTGTTCCACTCCGGCCCTTCCTTCTTCAAACATTTATTGTAAATATTTATTTATGGTCTATGGGAGCCCCAATCCTAGTCCCTTACGGAAAAACGAATTTAATTTCAAGCACTGTAACAAACATTATCATTTTGAGAAATCCCAGAGAACTAATTCAGGATTGATTTTGACTATATTTTATAATTCTAAGTTTCGAATATAAAATATTTGAAGTCAATCTATCAAAATATTTTTTGATCTTTATAAGTAATAATCTTTCAAAGTTCTCTCGTGTGATAGACCATTTCCTTTTTATGTTGAATGTGATCAGATGTTTATTAAACCGTGATGGATGTGAGGATATCTGCATTTTTATTTTCTTCCATGTGTGATGTTTGAAGTTCTTGGTCCACTTCTTAGGATCCCCCTCTTTATATATATATATATATATATATATATTCAACATTTGAATTTTCTTGAGCATTGAATACTTGGACTCATGTTAATTGAGATAGTCCAATATTATTCTTTATTTAAAATTTCAACGAAGATCATAAACCAAAGAGGAGTACCACCTCTCCAAAAACGTTGGAGGATTCATATCTTTGTGAGGTTGTTGTTTCGGTCATAACATATTCAAATGTAAACAATACCATACAGGCATATCCCTGCTTCCAGTATGCATCCATATCCCCGAAAAGTTTACATGTACTTCCCGCACTATTAATAATGGTTTCAACTTCCTTTTTATTTCAAAATATGCTCACCCTTTTATATTTATATATAGATATGCATATGCACATAGGGTGTGAAGGAAGCGGGGTGATACGAGAGTTTATTTGATTTGTTGAGTAGATGTTATAAATTTTATTTTAACCCACAGGTCTCCCCAAAAACCATCATAGTATGGGATTTATTAATATGAAGTGGATGGAGCACAAAGAAAAAGATAGATAGACACTTTCCCATACTTATGGATTATTATGGTATTCTCAATGGGAACATGTGTTCCACAACAACCATCAGTCCATACCCATAGCTGAAAACTTCATGAATTTTCATTTGGATAGAGCATGCCATGCATCTTATGACTTGTAAAAAAATTCTCCAGTATGTGACTAGAATTGGACCAGTCCGTCACTAAAATTTTAAAGAGTAATCCTCAAGGAAGACTAAGAATTCAAGTTAGCTAAAGAAATACACCATCATTCAAATAAGAATATGAAATCAATCTATACAAACAGAAATCAAGAACCAAAATTGATGCCAAATCATGAAAGAAAAAACTAAACTAAAAGAAGCATAAAGCTAGAATGTCAGTCATCAAGAAAGAATAAAGAAGAAGAAATTAATAAATCTAGGGAAACAACAATGAAATCTTGGAAAGTAAGCAAAGGGAAATAATTAGTGAAACAATGTTAACCATTCAACATCAAGCCCAATAAAAAAATTCCCAAGGTAAATATCTGAAATGAAGAACAATCAAGATTACGAGAATTGATAATCTAGTGAAAAATTTTGCAACACAATCCTCTAATCTAATTTCTATTTATAATTTTTCTTTCATTTAGTGAAAAAAACATTCTTCTAGGAACCTAGCAAAATGGGTTAATGGAGAATTTTATTCAAACATATTTTCAAAAATTCAATTACATTCCCATAAGCTCAAGATTTCTTGACATGAACAAGTCCTTTTCACACTTAAAAATAATGAATTTTCAACAACAGAAATTTCATTCGATAATCCTCACCAAAACCTCAATTTCTCTTTTCCATGAGAGATATTATTAATCCCAAATATCCAAATGATTCAATGTGATAAGGAAAAGAGGATATATCACAGTTATGGAGGTCATAAAAAAATAATCATGAAAAGGACTCCAATTATCAACTAGATCAGAAACCAACATGTGAATGCATGAATGAGACTATATTTTTGATCTGCTATTGAGTTGGTTACAATATTGGTTGATTAATTAAAAATGTTGCAAAGGAATATAAGCAGCCAAGTTTAGATTAAAGCTTCCCTAAATTGCTTTCATTTCAAGAGAAAAATATTGAGTTGTTGGTTACATGAGCCATTTCCCAACTACATAACAAAATAATGTTATGATAGGCTATTAGACAATTTGGGAAAGAATCTTCCTCTAAATTACTATCTTATTAGACTACAAGAAAAATAAAGACCAAAATTAAACTAATCCTAAGGAAAACATGCTATGCTAATGTAAAATTGAACTATATTGGATGTCATAAAACTTATGCAAGTACCAATGTGATCATCAAATATTCATCTACTACCCTATCAATCAAATATCACAACCTTCTTCCTAAGAAATAGTCATTATGTTTTTTCCCACAATATTCCCATGGTTCATTACACAAGCATGGGGGTGTTTGGAACGGTGAACGAATTTGTCCATGATTTTTAAATATTCTCATAGAAAATAGTGAATGTGTTATGACCCGAGGGGGGCATATATATGGCTAAATGTATATGGTATGACCCCAAGGGGGGTCATATATGGGCCTAAATGTACATGTAATGTGTAAATACATATGTAATAGGGTCGGCCTAGTGATAAAGGGGCCGCATATGAAAGTGTGAATAGCTATATATAAGAGATCATGCATTCATTATTGGAGGATAATTGTGATGGATGGTATTTGGTTATTTGGTGGGGAATTTTGAAGTATGAATGGTATTTGGTTATTTAGAGGGGGATCCCCTGTTATTTAAGGATTTATTGTGTAACTTATCTATATTGGAGTTGTACTCCACGTTGACATTTTGTACATGGTGTGTACTTTTGTTATTTTATGATATTTTGAGCATTTGGATCATTACATTTGGTATCACAACATCGATCCTAAGGTTTTTCTTCCTCAATAAAGTCATTTTAGAATTTTCGCTATAATTTTTTCTTGGATCCACTTCAGAAGGATAAACCTGAAGGATTTTGATAAGAATGATCATAGTACCTATGGTATAAATTTCAGCTTTTGGATCATTGTACTCTTGGAGATACACCCTGTGGAATATAGGGTGTCTGACTAGTCCTATTAACTAGTCTCAAACATGTGTTCTGGGTAAAACAATCATAATTGCTTCCTAGAGTATTCAAATTGAGTGATACTAGTTTCATCATATAGTGGAAATTCTTTAGTATGTCTAATACAATTTTTAGAATTTTATATCAGTTATTTTGTGTGTGGAACACTATACAAGTGCGCTCTCCTGGAAATGCCAAAACTCATCAAGGTGTGGGGAAGTTACCATAAATTCCACTTGGAACATCCAATTTTGGTCAGACCTGTGGAATTGCAAAGTAGAAATTTCATAGTAATATTGGTTGCAATTTCAGACTCAGGAGGGCCAAAATACATCAGAAGTAAGTTCAGCCAGGAATACAGACTCCAAATCAGGGTTCCAAGGCATGTTGACTTAAAACTATAATAACTTCTGATTGGAAAGATAAAACCTATCAAACCTGTAATATAAAACCTATTCAAAATATGTTGGAAAGATAAAACCTATAATATAAAACCTATTCAAAATCCGTTGGAAAGATAAAACCTATAATATTATATTATAACAAGGATTATAACTATTTTAGAAATTTGTCCTTAACATATTGAGGTTGGAAGTTAAGGATTGGGGTTAGACCTCAATTAAGAATCAATGACAATACCTAACTTTAGTGGAGAGGAAGATAAAGATAAAATTAGTCCCATGGAATGGTTGAGGATGCTAAAGATATTGTATGAGGATTGGTATAAGTCATTGTGGGGCATGTTTTTTCTTTTTTTGGCGGAGCTCATAAGTGGTGGAGAAGCCTTGATAAATATACTAGACTCCACTCCACATAGGAAGAATTTGAAAAAATATTCTCGGATAAATGGATTAGGGATACAAAAATGGAGAAAATGTATAGAATTCAAGATGAATTAAAATAATCAAAAGAAGAGATTAAGAAGAAGGGTGAGGAGCTCTCTAAGATAATATCCCTTAATGAATCACTCATTAAGGAGGTTAAGAACCTAAAGTAAGAAAATACTAGCAAAGACAAGTGGGAAAAAGATAAATCAAGGGAAGATTTGAAAAAAAAAAAAGATGAAGAAATATGTAGATTACGAAGCCATAATAAAATACTATTGGATGAGGTTAAGATATTGAAAGAAAAAAAGAAAAATTGTCAAAATAAAGAAGAAATAAGGATATCAGATGAAGAATCTACCAAAATACTACAAGAGAAAATTTGCAAGAAGGTTATGGAATACTTAAATACGGATGAGGTAAAGTCAGAAATGAAATCCAGAATTGAAGAAGGACGTCAGAATTTGATAGATGGGGCTACCTTGCAGCTTCAAAAGGAAAAAGAAGACAAGATTCAAGAATGTCAACAGAATATACTTAAAGAAGTTGAACTCCATCTAGAGGATGTACATGCCAAATATGATGGTATTATCTCCAAAGCTAGAGTAATCAAGGACCAAGAAAAGATGATCGAGGATGTCATTATCTCTAAAAAGAATATAGATGAAATGCATGTGAAGAGTAAAGAAAAATCGTCAAATGTGAAACCGTATCGACACCCTCATTACCAAGAAACATTTCAAGGAAGACAAGAAGGATGATATAAACATTATGAAGAAAGAATATGGAATACTTGTGAATATTCATGGAACAAGGCATCACCAAACTACTCTTCAACAAGCTATTATCAGAGACCAACAACCACTACAAATTGGAGAATCTTCAACAAAAATACATGGAATCAAAGGAAAGAAAATTATGCAACAACTAGACACCAAGGATTAAGACTGGAAAGAATTGATTTTGGATGGATAGATCATCAACAATGGAATGAATAAAGAAGGACCATAAGAAAATCATATTACTTAGTTTCATCACATGTGAATCATTTAAATGCAAATATTTGAGGAAAAATATTTTTGGAGGGTATTATGTTATGACCCAAAGGGGGGCATATATATGGCTAAATGTATATGATATGACCCCAAGGGGAGGGCATATATGGGCCTAAATGTACATGTAATGTGTAAATACATATGTAATAGGGTCTACCTAGTGATAAAGGGTCCTTATGTGTAAGTGTGAATAGCTATATATAAGAGATCATGTATTCATTATTGGAGGAGAATTGTGAAGTATGAATGGTATTTGGTTATTTGGAGGGGAATTGTGAAGTATGAATGGTATTTGGTTATTCAGAGGGGGTTCCCCTATTCTTTAAGGAAATATTGTGTAACTTATCTATCTTGGAGTTGTACTCCACGTTGAAATTATGTACATGGTGTGTACTTTTGTTATTTTATGATATTTTGATCTTTGGCTCACTACAGAATGTCAAGCAGTTTTGGGTGGCGGGGGTGAGCTAGTAGCATGAAGTGGTAGTGAAAAACAGTGAAAAATCTACCCTCACATGTAATATGTAATATATTTATGTATAAAAAGTGAAACATGCTACCAAGGAGAGGGGAGTGAATTTCTATCCACTCCCGTACCCTTATTCCTTACCTTTTCTATGTTTTTGAGGAAGCTTGTTCTTGTCGATGGAATCAATGCTTTCCTTCTAAACCAGATTGTTACAAACTGTGGTAGCCATGTTATCTCAGTAATTGTTGCTTCATTGAAATCCACACGCAAACCCCAAACAGTCGAGCTTGTCCCAAGGGTGACATAATTGTCAAACCTCTAACTTCTCAAAATAAACTATGGGTATGGGCCAACGTGGAAGGGTATGGGTCAAATAATAATCGTCCACGTGTTATTTACAATTCCAAAGCAATGTGAGAAATTAAAAAGGATGTACTTGTGGGTTCTTACCATACGAGATATGTAAAGTGTATATCTGTGGTGATATCAAGGAGCCGAGGTAATAATAATTGTAGTGAGTGGAGCAGCAATAGAAATAATTCACGGTGGGGGAGTAACAACAAAGTCCAGCAGGAATATTATTTGTGGGAGTAACAACATTG
>ML803388.1:115845-127951 GCA_009831015.1 Picea engelmannii
GTCATTCTGATTCAATATTTTTTCGATCCCACTCTTCCCTTGGATATTGAAATGGATATTTCTCAGGTTCTTCTTGTCACTACAAATAACTCCGAACATGGGGGGAATTTCACCCATTTCAATGGAACCCCCTCCAAGCACTGAGCTCATTTCCTTCGATTAGAATAGGATGACAGTGCCTCAACTTCTATCCTACCTGTCTTTCCAAATAATTCTGCAGGTTTTAAATATAAACATATGTCACTCTATTGTAGATGAAGGTGATTCTATTAGAATTTTTTCCTTGAATGCTTGGCAAGCTATTGGTTCTCCCCAGATTATGTTTGTGACCCATCATCTATGGGATTTTCATAGAAGATCCAATGAACCTTTATGGGTCCTTCCTTGGATTCCCATCACCTTAGGAGGGAAAATTGTCCATGTAGATGTTATGGTAGTCCAAGGACCCTTGGACTTTAATTTAATCCTTAGGAGGGACTATGTTTATAATATGAAATTTGTCTTGTCCACACTCTTTCGAGTGATGCATTTCCCTCATAATGGAAACATAGTGACCATTGATCAGATTTTGTTTCTTAGTCCTTTTTTTTATGTTGGTCGACCATCCAAATTCCCTGAATGTTCCTTATATGCAAGTGATATCCCCCCCACCATAGGTTAATTACATGGCATCATATTCGATGCCTTCAACCGACGATGAGAAGGAGCCTTTCATTGTGTGCTTATCTTCTTTGGATTTAGATCTGGAAATTGACATGGTAACTCCCTCGCTAGGGACATTGGAGCATGTTCTCCCCTCTATTGATCAGAGTGAGTATCTTGACATGTATTCCTTCCATAGCATTATTCTTCCATCTGATGAAGACTTCTTGGAATCCATGGTCAAGGTTTACAAGCATAGTTATCTTTTCTGTGTAAAGCTCATTAAAAAATGAATCAGAAGGTTTATGATCACAGTTCTTGTTTATGTGCCAATCTCATTAAAAAAATGATTCAAAAGGTTTATGATCATAGTTCATGTTTCTATGTCAAGATCATTAAAAAATAAATAGATCCCCCTCTGATTGACTCGATTCTTTCACTAGATCTTGTAAATGTTGTGTCGAGTATTTCCCTAGATCTCGTAAACATTGAGTCAAGTATTTTTCTAGTTCTCGTAAATGTTGAGTTGAGTATTTCACTAGATATCGTAACCGAACCTTCATTTCTTCCACCTGTGTCAGTTGATCATATTTATTCCTCCCCCTCTAGTGAACCTTTTCCTCTTAGTAGCAAGAAGATTGATTGGGTACCAAAGAAGAGTCAGAAGATGAAACGAAGCTTATGGGGAATGTCTGCAGCCTTTGGAAATCATGTTGGAGTTAAGCCACTAGCTTTTTCTAATCAAGTCGTGGGAAACATACCAAACTCTAGACATCATGTTGGGAAGAGGCATGTTCATGGGTATTACACCGAGCATAGTTTATTCTTGTTTTCAAGCTTGTCGAAATGAAACTGACTTGGAGAAAAATTTAATTCTTTGTTTCAAGCTCGTTAAAAAATGAAGTAGACTACGAGCATACTTCATCGTCCTTCAAGCTCATTAAACCACGAAGAGTTTTCTTTTGAGTGGTATTTTACCCCTTTTTCGGCCTCGTAAAACTAACTACGAAAAAGGAACACTCTATTCAACCTTGACTATAAGAGTTCTCCCTTGTATTATTTTACACTTTTTTGAGCTTGGGGGACTAAATTTATGAAAAAGAACACCCATGGAGTCGTCTTTAAAAATATTTCCAGACTCTCTAAACATGAAAAGACCATCTAGTTTTCCTTCTTTTGGCTCATAAAATTATGTATTGAAGAACCCCATATAAGATATATGGGACCGAACCCCTCCTTCTTCAGGTTCATTAAACATATGATGAGGGACTCATCAAAGATGAGTTATACCGAGCATATGTTATCCTCCTCAAACTCATTAGAAAACAAAGAGGTACTTGTCATTCATGGTGGGGGGGAATTTGAGGGAAGTGGGTTAAGTGTTTGGAAAACATTATGGAAGTTATTCATTGTTTCCCTTGAACATGGAACTTGTTTGCATCTCATCTTACATTTGGGTAATCGTCTTGTCTCTGAGTCATACCAATTGTATGTGTCTTCATACAATTTTGTTCCATTCAAAGAGTTCTCTGATTATCGTCACATTACATTCTTAGTACTCGTTGAGTCAATGTTGCTAAGTCATTTTTCATGCCTTGCAATGTTCAAGGGAATTTTCAGTTTCAATCACCCATTCTATAGTATTGTCAACTTTTATCATTGTGTCATTCTGTGCTCATTTGATCTATCATATTTCATCACTTTCCTATGTCATTTTCGTGTCAATGATGAGGGATATATTGTGGCCCTCCTTCAACGAGTTTGTTCCTATCGACTTTGACAAATCATATAGGAATTAGACTTAGAAACCAACTTAGTAACTTGGTTCCTCCATGCCTCCATGGTAGGTTTCCTCACTTTAGACAGTGGGTTTACATTATTGGCATCTGATTGAAAGATTCCATGAATGTTCGACTTCATCTCATTCATTCACATTTGTTGGAATGTACTAGGGTAACTCGGGATTCATCGTCATCATTGGTGACTTCCCTCGCACTTGTTAACAGTACACATCAATGAATGATAATCAAGTGGTTTCTACCATGTTTGACATCAACACATCTATTCACATGGTTAGAATCGTACCATTTCAGGATCGGAGTGAAGACCCTGGGAACTCCTTACCCAGGTTGTGATGGACATTATCTAAGTACTTCGTAGATCACAGTATGGTCATCATGTTGGTAATCTCATTGGTATATATACTATCACATAGATCCACTTTGTATTGTTCCTTGGCTATGTTGTTTTCATATCCAGTGTATTTTCTCGTGTCTACGACATGATTGAGTCATGGAGGTATGGCTCCACATTGTATTTTTGGTGGACATATCCTTTATCATCAGTACTTTCATGGATCTGTAGTGTATTGGTCGGCGGCCATGCTTTGAGTCAGTTTATCCAGTATGTATATTCCCACCTAGAGGATGCAATATGTCTATTGTTTGATGTTTTCTTTCAGCTTCCACCTGAATTTCATATTCCAGTTCCTTTAGGCACATATTTCTATAAAGTGTTTCATCCATCAACTTCTCTTCTGACCTCACACTTTAGGGGGAATTTATTACACACCAAATTCCCACAGTACTAAGTGTGTATTTGTCCAACTTTAGTGAGGGAGTGTTTGTCATAATCCCTAAACACATTGGAGGATAAATTTATCATATGAAGTTCAAAATACTATGTGCACATGTTTTATTCATTTTTATTGAAAAATAGGAAATTAATTTAGTGTGAGAATCCACCTCACATTTAGTTTCCTAATGTCAAGGAGAAGTTGAGAATATCATGGATGGTTGAGATATTTTCTCAAACCAATATTCTAATTTGATGGGTCTTGAGAGATATTTCCTCCCTAAAATCCTTGAGAGATATTTTCTCCCTAAAAATCTTGGAAATCCCAATTTAGTGGATCTAGTGAGTGATATTCTCCATGGTGGTTAAGCCTCCAACTCGTATGTAATGAGGACATTCCAAGGTGAAGAGGGGAGAGGAGAAAGTGTGTATATGATACTTATGATCTTAAGAGAAACATATTTAGAGTGCATTCAAGGACTGGATTGGAAGCTTGGAGGAACGCTAGCCTAGCAAGGTTGTAAGTTCCCATGTTTTCATAATACATTACTTGGCCTATTTCCTTCATATTGTTGTTTGCACATGTATATCTATATAGATATATATGTTCTTTTCTAATGATATATTGTAGAAGTAGAAGGTATCATTATGTTCCTTGTAGACTTTCTTCATCATGATAGGATCTTGGAAAACAAGGCCAAATATTGAAGAACAACAAGGACAATCGTTGAAGGAGTAAGTTACATTCATCTCTTCTATCTTCTCTGCCTATAGACATAAAGACTGGATCTAAAGGAACGTTGGTGTCCATTTGTTTCTTTTTCTGTCTTGGAAAATAGGGGTCTATACATCCAAGGGAGATTTCACCTATCCGTAGAGGAAACATTTTGTAACACCCATGAAAGGCAGGTACGTAATTGGTGTAGTAGTGTTTTTTGATTTAGAGATAGAGTTAGCACAATTTTTCATGGATTAGAGAGAGATTGTTATTTTTAGCAGGTTTCCTAATTTTTAGGATATAGTGTCCAGAGACTCACATGCCATATTTGATCATACATTATTGATCCTTGCGTGATTATGATCCTGATGACACTTTTTCAGGAGACATGCAAGCACTTCGCTAGTTTTAGCAAGTTGAGTTACATGGTTCAGATCAAGATTATGAGCTTACAGTATTGATCCTAGTGACATTCTGACTCTAGTGAGCCTTTTCCGAGATGGCATGCAAGTACTTTCTATTTTTAGCAAGTGGATATCAAGGGGTCAGATGGTGATTCTAATTACATTTCCATATTCCTTACAAAAATTCAGTTCCGATGAGCATATTTTCATTCATAGACTTCTGAGGAATTTTTTTTTTTAGCCATATTTATTTTAGACATGCAACATTTGGCAACGGTCCAGTCATCTCGGAAATTTTTTATATTTTCAACATTTTGGTCACACTGTTATTTTTAGAAGTTACTATTTAAAGCAGGGGGTGATCTCCTTCTAGGGTGACAAGTGACAGAGTTAAATTTCGACAAGTGGCAATCTAAGAGTGTGACGTGAGGTGCATTAATGGCATAACTATAAGAGAGGGAACATTTCTCAAATAGGTAAGGTGCATTAATTAAATAAAAAGAGGCATTGGAGTGAGTTGTCACATGTCAAATGATGTGAATTAGCATAAAAGAGTTAACTAAAGATCCACTTCTCCTTTGTTCTAATTCACTTCACTTTTCTCGCTTCCCCTTCTCACCATGTGCATAACTATATTTTTTCTTCCCACATGTGCACACTTCATCATGCATCCCTCAAATGTGCACATGCATATTTCACTTCTTCCACCTGTGTTAACTCTCCCTTTTCCTTCCCTCTCATTCATATGGCCTTATCCTCATGCGCACCTCACTTACCTTATCCACATGTGTGCCTCCACTACTCCCTGTGAGGAGTGAAGAACCCAAAGTTCTTTGGAAACTGTGGTTATTATATGGAAAGCATGAAAGATATGCAAGATCTCCCTTTTTTTCCCCATAAAATTGAGATGTCTCTGAAGGTATAGAATCGCTTTTTGACCCTTAGATATTTGGTAAAATCCTTGAAGAAATTCCTGAATGCTTAAGTCCAAAATTGGATTGTTTTTCCTGTAGAAATATTGAGTTTTGAGTAGGGATGAGTTGCAACCATTGATTCATCATAGCGATTAGATCCCATTTTTTCATTGAAGGATGTGATCGTCATAGTCCAATGGTCAAAGTAGCCTTGGATACCCGAAGTGGTGGTACTTCGATGGGGAAGACCCTAAGGAGAAACTTGGACTGTATATTAGTGAGTAACTGAGAAGCAACCTTAGTCATAGATTGATGTGGATCTCTCTTAATCGAGGCTAAGAGGGAGATTGGTGTCATGTTGATGAGGAGTTATAGTGTTTCCCAAAGGTTCACACGACTCAACTCACAATTTGTAGAAAGGACTGAGTGTGATCCCTATCGTCTTTAAAACTTGGGATAGGTGCCTTAAATCCTAACCCTTAGATCTATAAGTTGAGAAATCTCAATCGTTCATCGAAAGGGTGTTGGTCAGAGTGAGTGGTGGTCTTAGAGGAGGATGCACTCCAATGGGAGTACTCTAAGGAATGACCTGGATCATTGATCAGAGGGTGGCTACAATGAAACGACATTTGTTGATCTATCGTGGGTCCCACATAGTTGAGTAAGAAGAGGCAAAAAGGGGTTGGGCATTAAGCGTCGTGTAAATTAAAGGCACCAAAAAAATCAAAGCCATTGATTTCCTGACTCCCATGGCCACTAGATCTGTCGAAGTAGTATGTCCTCACACCAAGGGTGTCAGAGGAAGCGAGGAAGTTGGGAGTGGAAGAACTTTTATGGGAAGACTGTGATTATGAAGAAGGGCTTCGAGTAGGTCAGATTCGTGGATTTGGAAGGCCCAAGGGGAAGATAAATTGACAACACATGTGGCAACAACCACTTTAGTGCCACGTCGAATGGTATAAGTGACAAGGAACCACATGGGTACCACATGGTGATGATGTGAATTTGACAAATGAAGGCCTGAAAACTTTGAGAGGTTGTAACTTTGAATCCACTTATCGAATTAAGCATGGCTACAGTCGTTGGAAATATCTCGGTGAGAAGATTCAATCCACGAGGTTTATTTAGAGAGATGAAGCACTGGTGAAAGAGAATTTTTGACACCTCATCAACCTAAGTAAGGATTAGGGGTTCAGGTGTGTTACACGAAGGAACCACAACAGAAGAAAATATCTATATATGAAATTTCAACGCCGCAAGATGCAAACCCACATGTAGATGTAGATTAGGAGGAATAGACTATTGGACAACTGAGGGGGGGGTGAATCAGTTGTTACCGAGCTTAAACAATTATGCTTATTTTAAACTCTTTGCAGAGCACTGAATGACAATCACAATAATGCAGGGAAGTAAGCAATAGAACATTCAACATCATTCACACATATGAAATATAAAGAGACAGATATTTCCTGAGGAAACCCATAAAGAGTAAAAACCTCTTCTTGTTTATATGATAAGTAATCTTTACATTTTGTACATTATCATACTTATGAGCACCAACTCATAATGAGGCTACAACCTCTATTTTGCAAGCTACAACTTGCTAAGAGCGCCAACTCTCTGTTTTCTCTAGTACCTACTAGAAGGAAGCACCAACTCCCTGGTTTCTCTAGCACCCACTAGAAGGAAGCACCAACTCCCTAAGTGTTCTAGCACCAACTGGATGGAAGCACCAACTTCTAGTCACACAGGCACCAACTTGTATAACAGAGAACAACGGTTCTCCCTTGCACCAC
Organism: Picea engelmannii; assembly: GCA_009831015.1. Taxonomy (NCBI): domain Eukaryota; kingdom Viridiplantae; phylum Streptophyta; class Pinopsida; order Pinales; family Pinaceae; genus Picea; species Picea engelmannii. The sequence continues at coordinate 122,894 of ML803388.1, forward strand.
CCTGCCACCCTGGTTTCTCTAGATGCAACCAGATGGAAGCTATAACTCCCTATGTTCAAGCACCCACTTGAACCTCTGAGGACAATAGTCCTCCCTAGCACCTCCCTTCCACCCTAAAATATGAATTTTTCTATATATAAATTTATCACAGTGATACAATATTTATCATTGGCTTACCAGACTTATCACTGTTCTGCTATGCTACTCTGCTCTCCTATATCAATGTCTCTTTGTCTGCATCTTTTTGTGATTTCTGATCTTTTGTTTTTCTCTTCAAGAGCACCTCAGCCTTCCTTTAGTGTCTCATTGTCTTGCTGCACACATGCCTTTCACTTTCTGTGCTTCTGCCTTTTATGCTCTGTGTGCCATGTCCATTCAATGCACCATTCCTCTTCTCTGTATTTCAGCTGCTGCACACTCCTCCTTCTACACTCTTGATTCCCTCTCAACAATAGCAACCATCTCTTCTTTCTTCTACCTTCTTATAGGCTCTGTGCTCCTTATGCATCCCCTATGTGCAATGCTTCTGCATGCTCTTCATGTTGAGTTCTCTGCCTATTCATCATTGCAACTCTTCATCTTCTCTGGCTATTAAACCCATGTGTCCATCATCATTGGGTGTTATGCTAAGATTCCTTCGCCTCTCCAACAGTCGAGACTCTTTGTCTTCTCTGTCACAGTCGAGCTCATCATCTATGTTGCAATTACAGGCTTCAACGCTCATCCATCTGTCAATTGCCTCTACGAACAGTCTTCATTCCACTAGAAAATTCCTTGAGACTCTTCATTTCCTCTAGCAATCACACAGAAGTCTCTTCGAGTCCTCTGGTAGAAACCATCAGTGGTTTCTAGCAGTTACACTGTGAACCTCCAAAGACTGCTTCAGCAACTAAATCGCCACTGATTGATTAATTGTGAAGAGAAATAGTATCCCTTGGATCATATTCTTGAATAACCTGCACCGTTGGATCATAAATGATGGGTCTCGTGCTTATTTTTCCATTTCGCAATTCACGCTTTCAGCGTTTCGAAATTTCGACATTCAGCTTTTCGGCATCCCTGTGGTGAGGCATCTCGACTCTCCAAGTCGCAATCTCCAAAATGGAGATTAGCTTCGTGCTACCTCCTCCCTTGATCCTTCATCAATGTGACCATGGGTTATGACCAAGGACCAATTCCGAACATGTATTTCACATTTCGTGTTTCGGGGATTCTATGATGAGTCGTCTTGACTCTCCATGTCCCAAACTCTGAAACGGAGCTTGTCTCTTCGAGCTCTTCTCTACAACTCTTCAACGATGTGACCACCGGCGGTGACCATAGCCTTATTCAAAAACGCATTTCGGCGTTTCGTCATTTCGGCATTCCTGTTGCAAAGTGTTTCGACACTCCAACTCCCAGTATCTGAAACCAACACCAAAAGGTGTTTTTCTCATTTCGGCATTTCGTCATTCCGACATTCCTTGTGATGAAGTTTTTTGACGCTCCATCTCCTGGTATTCGAAATCTACACAAAAAGGTGTTTCGGCGTTTCGCATTTCGCGACTTCGGGACTCTTATGATGAAGAGTCTCGACTCTTGACTCCTCCAACTCCCAGTATCCGAAACTCCGGTTGATGTGCCTGTTTCGGGATTTTCGACGTTTCACATTTCGGTACTTCGGGACTCCTATGTTGAAGAGTCTCAACTCTTGACTCCTACAACTCCCAGTATCCAAACCTCCAATCGATGTGCCTGTTTTGGGTTTTTGGGGTTTCTCATTTCGCGATTCCAGGACTCTTGATGATGAAGAGTCTCAACTCTTCCAACTCCCGGTATCCGAAATTGTCCTCCTGCTTTTGGGATTTCAGTGTTTCTCATTTCGCAATTCCGAGACTCCTGATGATGAAGAGTCTCCACACTTCCACTCTCGATATCCTAAACTTTCCTCCTACCTTCGAGATTTCGTAATCCCGCTTCACCTTGCTCTTTAAAGAATGTGCAGGTTCTCCTTGATCCAACGCCAGTTGGACCTCGGGCTCAGATCTGACGTTCATCAAGAATTCTCAATGGGATCCAAAGATCACTGTCGCTTCTCCTCCCGGGCTTACACATCCTCCTAACTTGGAATAATTTCTAAGTGTCAAAGGCCTCGACCTTTGATCCATCTAAGATCCTGAGTACGTTGTCTCTCTTTAGCTTTGGCAGTCCCTTAACCTCGTCCCTGGTGCACACCTACACACTGCGTGCGACTCTGCACTAATCCTCCTGAGCTTACGTTGTCCCTGTTTTTCCATCGTTCCATACTCTGATCTTGCCATCAATGACAAGCACACCTACCTATAAACATGCCAACAATATCCCCCTTTGGCATTGATGGCAACCCTGAATGACTGCGCTAATCTGTTTGGACGTCCAACTGTAGCATCTGGTCCGGACCACTCCTTTTCTCTCCCTTTGACATCAATGTCAAAGAAAACATGCTCCCCCTGAGTTGTTGCAGTATTTTTAGGAGGTATCAGATATTCAATCAATAAAAAACTCCCCCTGACAGGATGGACTCTCTTAGGTGTGAGACGGGATGACACCCAGCTACTATCAGAGATATTCAAATGGTGTCTTGGCTAGGGGTTTAGTAAATATGTCTACAATTTGTTCTGTGGTTGGAATGTAATGGACCTAAACATTCTGATTGGTGACCTGCTCTCTCAGAAAATGGTATTTTATGGGAATATGCTTGGTATTGGAGTGGAATACAGGATTCTTGGACACACTGATGGCACTAGTGTTATCACAATGAATTGGGATCGGTGCAGCGTATTTCACCTCCAAGTCTGCAAGTGTCTGAATCATCCATAATACCTGAGTGCAACAGGTAGCAGTAGCAATGTACTCTGCCTCTGTAGTTGATAAAGAAATGGAACCTTTCTTTTTACTCAACCATGGTACTAGAGAATCTCCTAAGAAGAACGCACCTCCACTCGTGCTTTTCCTTTCATCCATGCAGTTAGCCCAATCAGCATCTGAGTAGACTAATAATTGAAAATTCTGATTCTTAGGATACCATAGGCCATAGTTAATTATTTCTTTCAAATATCTGAATATCCTTTTGACAGCTAGCAAATGACTCTGTTTAGGTGCAGACTAATATCTTCCTACCATTCTAATAGCATGCATTATGTCTGGGTGAGATGTTGTGATGTACAGCAGGTTGCCTATCATTGACCTATATGAACTTTGATCAACATCAGGTGAGTCATCATCCTTGCTTAATTTGCATCCAGTAACCATAGGTGTGCCCACGGGCTTAGAATCTTCCATTTGAAACCTTTTCAACATTTCTCTTAGATATTTTTCTTGAGAAATGAACATCCCTTTAGACCTCTGAGTAATTTACAGACCAAGAAAAAATGACACTTCACCTATCATAGACATTTCAAACTCAGACTCCATGGCAGAAGCAAACCATTGTACCAATGAATCCTTATTACATCTGAAGATGATGTCATCTACGTAGACCAACACAATGAGCAAATCATTATCCTCTATTTTGATATATAGATTGTTGTCAATTGTTCCTCTCTTGAACCCTTTGTCTTTGAGATACGTATCCAGTCTGTGACACCAGGCACGAGGAGCTTCTTTTAACCCATATAAAGCTTTCTTCAGCTTGCATACTAAGTCAGGGTTATCAGACAGTTTGAAACCCTCTGGATGTTCCATATAGACTTCTTCATTTAAATCTCCATTTAGAAAAGCTGACTTGACATCCATTTGATAGACTTTAAACCTTTTATGACAAGCATAGGCAAGAAATATTCTGATAGCTTCTAATCTTGCTACGGGCACAAATGTTTCATCAAAATCTAGTCCTTCTATTTGAGAATAGCCTTTACAGACCAATCTTGCTTTGTTCCTGACAACTTGTCCCTGCTCATTCAACTTATTCTTAAAGATCCATTTGGAACCAATGATATTTTTACCTTCAGGCCTATGAACCATCTCCCACGTATTGTTTTTCTCAATCTGATCAAGTTCATCATTCATTGCTTTAACCCAATGGTCATCTTTGCTAGCTTCATTAAAGTTATTGGGTTCCAGCATGGATATGAAAGCTATATGTGATTGTTCGGTGTTTTTGATTATCTTTCTCCTGGTTTGTACAACTTTGTCTTTTTCACCAATTATTTGACTTGCAGGATGATTCTTTTGAGTGATTCTGGAGGAGGAATTTGAAGTTGTCTGTTGATTTGAGTCTATCTGAGTATATGTGTCTTCATTTGATTCAGAGTCTTTGTTTTCTGATTCTTGGACCTGTTCATCTTCAGCTTCAATTGTGTCCTCTGTAGAAGTCTCATTATTGTACACCTCTCTTGTTGGGATTCCTTCATCAAATTTTACGTCAATACAGTCAACCATTTTATGCGCCTCTTATTATAGCATCTGTATCCTTTATTGTTTGTAGCATACCCTAAGAAGATACCTTCATCAGCCTTGTCATCATATTTTCCAAGGTTCTCATCATTATTCTTTATGTAACATTTACTCCCAAAGAATTTGAAGTGTTTGATTGAAGCAGGTCTCCCATACCATAGTTCATAAGGTGTCTTGTCACTTTGTGGTCTGAGGTGTCCTTTGTTAAGAAAATGGACAGCTGTGTGTATTGATTCTACCCAGTGGTTTTGACCAATTTTCTTCTCATTCATCATTGACCTGGCCATTTGCTGCACTGTTCTGTTTTGCCTCTCAACTACTCCATTTTGTTGTGGAGTTATTAGGATTGTGTATTCTCTCTTGATCCCATGCTTATCACAGAATTCCTTGAAATCACTTGACATAAATTCTCCTCCTCTATCTGATCTTACTACCTTTAACCTCTTGCCTATTTGATTCTCAGTTAAAGCCTTAAATTTTTTAAACTTCTCAAATACTTCAGCTTTTTCCTTGAGAAAGGCAACCCAAGTAATTCTGGAGTAATCATCAATAATTAGCATGAAGTAGTTTTCTTTCCCTGTGCCTTCCTGTCTTGATGGTCCACATAAATCCATATGAACTAGTTGGAGTGGTTTCTCTGTTGAA
>ML803388.1:182093-210548 GCA_009831015.1 Picea engelmannii
CAATGTTGTTACTCCCACAAATAATATTCCTGCTGGACTTTGTTGTTACTCCCCCACCGTGAATTATTTCTATTGCTGCTCCACTCACTACAATTATTATTACCTCGGCTCCTTGATATCACCACAGATATACACTTTACATATCTCGTATGGTAAGAACCCACAAGTACATCCTTTTTAATTTCTCACATTGCTTTGGAATTGTAAATAACACGTGGACGATTATTATTTGACCCATACCCTTCCACGTTGGCCCATACCCATAGTTTATTTTGAGAAGTTAGAGGTTTGACAATTATGTCACCCTTGGGACAAGCTCGACTGTTTGGGGTTTGCGTGTGGATTTCAATGAAGCAACAATTACTGAGATAACATGGCTACCACAGTTTGTAACAATCTGGTTTAGAAGGAAAGCATTGATTCCATCGACAAGAACAAGCTTCCTCAAAAACATAGAAAAGGTAAGGAATAAGGGTACGGGAGTGGATAGAAATTCACTCCCCTCTCCTTGGTAGCATGTTTCACTTTTTATACATAAATATATTACATATTACATGTGAGGGTAGATTTTTCACTGTTTTTCACTACCACTTCATGCTACTAGCTCACCCCCGCCACCCAAAACTGCTTGACATTCTGTAGTGAGCCAAAGATCAAAATATCATAAAATAACAAAAGTACACACCATGTACATAATTTCAACGTGGAGTACAACTCCAAGATAGATAAGTTACACAATATTTCCTTAAAGAATAGGGGAACCCCCTCTGAATAACCAAATACCATTCATACTTCACAATTCCCCTCCAAATAACCAAATACCATTCATACTTCACAATTCTCCTCCAATAATGAATACATGATCTCTTATATATAGCTATTCACACTTACACATAAGGACCCTTTATCACTAGGTAGACCCTATTACATATGTATTTACACATTACATGTACATTTAGGCCCATATATGCCCTCCCCTTGGGGTCATATCATATACATTTAGCCATATATATGCCCCCCTTTGGGTCATAACATAATACCCTCCAAAAATATTTTTCCTCAAATATTTGCATTTAAATGATTCACATGTGATGAAACTAAGTAATATGATTTTCTTATGGTCCTTCTTTATTCATTCCATTGTTGATGATCTATCCATCCAAAATCAATTCTTTCCAGTCTTAATCCTTGGTGTCTAGTTGTTGCATAATTTTCTTTCCTTTGATTCCATGTATTTTTGTTGAAGATTCTCCAATTTGTAGTGGTTGTTGGTCTCTGATAATAGCTTGTTGAAGAGTAGTTTGGTGATGCCTTGTTCCATGAATATTCACAAGTATTCCATATTCTTTCTTCATAATGTTTATATCATCCTTCTTGTCTTCCTTGAAATGTTTCTTGGTAATGAGGGTGTCGATACGGTTTCACATTTGACGATTTTTCTTTACTCTTCACATGCATTTCATCTATATTCTTTTTAGAGATAATGACATCCTCGATCATCTTTTCTTGGTCCTTGATTACTCTAGCTTTGGAGATAATACCATCATATTTGGCATGTACATCCTCTAGATGGAGTTCAACTTCTTTAAGTATATTCTGTTGACATTCTTGAATCTTGTCTTCTTTTTCCTTTTGAAGCTGCAAGGTAGCCCCATCTATCAAATTCTGACGTCCTTCTTCAATTCTGGATTTCATTTCTGACTTTACCTCATCCGTATTTAAGTATTCCATAACCTTCTTGCAAATTTTCTCTTGTAGTATTTTGGTAGATTCTTCATCTGATATCCTTATTTCTTCTTTATTTTGACAATTTTTCTTTTTTTCTTTCAATATCTTAACCTCATCCAATAGTATTTTATTATGGCTTCGTAATCTACATATTTCTTCATCTTTTTTTTTTTTCAAATCTTCCCTTGATTTATCTTTTTCCCACTTGTCTTTGCTAGTATTTTCTTACTTTAGGTTCTTAACCTCCTTAATGAGTGATTCATTAAGGGATATTATCTTAGAGAGCTCCTCACCCTTCTTCTTAATCTCTTCTTTTGATTATTTTAATTCATCTTGAATTCTATACATTTTCTCCATTTTTGTATCCCTAATCCATTTATCCGAGAATATTTTTTCAAATTCTTCCTATGTGGAGTGGAGTCTAGTATATTTATCAAGGCTTCTCCACCACTTATGAGCTCCGCCAAAAAAAGAAAAAACATGCCCCACAATGACTTATACCAATCCTCATACAATATCTTTAGCATCCTCAACCATTCCATGGGACTAATTTTATCTTTATCTTCCTCTCCACTAAAGTTAGGTATTGTCATTGATTCTTAATTGAGGTCTAACCCCAATCCTTAACTTCCAACCTCAATATGTTAAGGACAAATTTCTAAAATAGTTATAATCCTTGTTATAATATAATATTATAGGTTTTATCTTTCCAACGGATTTTGAATAGGTTTTATATTATAGGTTTTATCTTTCCAACATATTTTGAATAGGTTTTATATTACAGGTTTGATAGGTTTTATCTTTCCAATCAGAAGTTATTATAGTTTTAAGTCAACATGCCTTGGAACCCTGATTTGGAGTCTGTATTCCTGGCTGAACTTACTTCTGATGTATTTTGGCCCTCCTGAGTCTGAAATTGCAACCAATATTACTATGAAATTTCTACTTTGCAATTCCACAGGTCTGACCAAAATTGGATGTTCCAAGTGGAATTTATGGTAACTTCCCCACACCTTGATGAGTTTTGGCATTTCCAGGAGAGCGCACTTGTATAGTGTTCCACACACAAAATAACTGATATAAAATTCTAAAAATTGTATTAGACATACTAAAGAATTTCCACTATATGATGAAACTAGTATCACTCAATTTGAATACTCTAGGAAGCAATTATGATTGTTTTACCCAGAACACATGTTTGAGACTAGTTAATAGGACTAGTCAGACACCCTATATTCCACAGGGTGTATCTCCAAGAGTACAATGATCCAAAAGCTGAAATTTATACCATAGGTACTATGATCATTCTTATCAAAATCCTTCAGGTTTATCCTTCTGAAGTGGATCCAAGAAAAAATTATAGCGAAAATTCTAAAATGACTTTATTGAGGAAGAAAAACCTTAGGATCGATGTTGTGATACCAAATGTAATGATCCAAATGCTCAAAATATCATAAAATAACAAAAGTACACACCATGTACAAAATGTCAACGTGGAGTACAACTCCAATATAGATAAGTTACACAATAAATCCTTAAATAACAGGGGATCCCCCTCTAAATAACCAAATACCATTCATACTTCAAAATTCCCCACCAAATAACCAAATACCATCCATCACAATTATCCTCCAATAATGAATGCATGATCTCTTATATATAGCTATTCACACTTTCATATGCGGCCCCTTTATCACTAGGCCGACCCTATTACATATGTATTTACACATTACATGTACATTTAGGCCCATATATGACCCCCCTTGGGGTCATACCATATACATTTAGCCATATATATGCCCCCCTCGGGTCATAACACATTCACTATTTTCTATGAGAATATTTAAAAATCATGGACAAATTCGTTCACCGTTCCAAACACCCCCATGCTTGTGTAATGAACCATGGGAATATTGTGGGAAAAAACATAATGACTATTTCTTAGGAAGAAGGTTGTGATATTTGATTGATAGGGTAGTAGATGAATATTTGATGATCACATTGGTACTTGCATAAGTTTTATGACATCCAATATAGTTCAATTTTACATTAGCATAGCATGTTTTCCTTAGGATTAGTTTAATTTTGGTCTTTATTTTTCTTGTAGTCTAATAAGATAGTAATTTAGAGGAAGATTCTTTCCCAAATTGTCTAATAGCCTATCATAACATTATTTTGTTATGTAGTTGGGAAATGGCTCATGTAACCAACAACTCAATATTTTTCTCTTGAAATGAAAGCAATTTAGGGAAGCTTTAATCTAAACTTGGCTGCTTATATTCCTTTGCAACATTTTTAATTAATCAACCAATATTGTAACCAACTCAATAGCAGATCAAAAATATAGTCTCATTCATGCATTCACATGTTGGTTTCTGATCTAGTTGATAATTGGAGTCCTTTTCATGATTATTTTTTTATGACCTCCATAACTGTGATATATCCTCTTTTCCTTATCACATTGAATCATTTGGATATTTGGGATTAATAATATCTCTCATGGAAAAGAGAAATTGAGGTTTTGGTGAGGATTATCGAATGAAATTTCTGTTGTTGAAAATTCATTATTTTTAAGTGTGAAAAGGACTTGTTCATGTCAAGAAATCTTGAGCTTATGGGAATGTAATTGAATTTTTGAAAATATGTTTGAATAAAATTCTCCATTAACCCATTTTGCTAGGTTCCTAGAAGAATGTTTTTTTCACTAAATGAAAGAAAAATTATAAATAGAAATTAGATTAGAGGATTGTGTTGCAAAATTTTTCACTAGATTATCAATTCTCGTAATCTTGATTGTTCTTCATTTCAGATATTTACCTTGGGAATTTTTTTATTGGGCTTGATGTTGAATGGTTAACATTGTTTCACTAATTATTTCCCTTTGCTTACTTTCCAAGATTTCATTGTTGTTTCCCTAGATTTATTAATTTCTTCTTCTTTATTCTTTCTTGATGACTGACATTCTAGCTTTATGCTTCTTTTAGTTTAGTTTTTTCTTTCATGATTTGGCATCAATTTTGGTTCTTGATTTCTGTTTGTATAGATTGATTTCATATTCTTATTTGAATGATGGTGTATTTCTTTAGCTAACTTGAATTCTTAGTCTTCCTTGAGGATTACTCTTTAAAATTTTAGTGACGGACTGGTCCAATTCTAGTCACATACTGGAGAATTTTTTTACAAGTCATAAGATGCATGGCATGCTCTATCCAAATGAAAATTCATGAAGTTTTCAGCTATGGGTATGGACTGATGGTTGTTGTGGAACACATGTTCCCATTGAGAATACCATAATAATCCATAAGTATGGGAAAGTGTCTATCTATCTTTTTCTTTGTGCTCCATCCACTTCATATTAATAAATCCCATACTATGATGGTTTTTGGGGAGACCTGTGGGTTAAAATAAAATTTATAACATCTACTCAACAAATCAAATAAACTCTCGTATCACCCCGCTTCCTTCACACCCTATGTGCATATGCATATCTATATATAAATATAAAAGGGTGAGCATATTTTGAAATAAAAAGGAAGTTGAAACCATTATTAATAGTGCGGGAAGTACATGTAAACTTTTCGGGGATATGGATGCATACTGGAAGCAGGGATATGCCTGTATGGTATTGTTTACATTTGAATATGTTATGACCGAAACAACAACCTCACAAAGATATGAATCCTCCAACGTTTTTGGAGAGGTGGTACTCCTCTTTGGTTTATGATCTTCGTTGAAATTTTAAATAAAGAATAATATTGGACTATCTCAATTAACATGAGTCCAAGTATTCAATGCTCAAGAAAATTCAAATGTTGAATATATATATATATATATATATATATATATATATATATATATATATATATATATATAAAGAGGGGGATCCTAAGAAGTGGACCAAGAACTTCAAACATCACACATGGAAGAAAATAAAAATGCAGATATCCTCACATCCATCACGGTTTAATAAACATCTGATCACATTCAACATAAAAAGGAAATGGTCTATCACACGAGAGAACTTTGAAAGATTATTACTTATAAAGATCAAAAAATATTTTGATAGATTGACTTCAAATATTTTATATTCGAAACTTAGAATTATAAAATATAGTCAAAATCAATCCTGAATTAGTTCTCTGGGATTTCTCAAAATGATAATGTTTGTTACAGTGCTTGAAATTAAATTCGTTTTTCCGTAAGGGACTAGGATTGGGGCTCCCATAGACCATAAATAAATATTTACAATAAATGTTTGAAGAAGGAAGGGCCGGAGTGGAACACGAAAAACGAGATCTGCAAAAGAAGATAAGAAGGTGTTATCAGAATTCAGTCATGCTTTTCTAATGAACAAATAAGTATAACTGGATGAAAAACTATTAAAGAGGGAAATATGTGATTCAATGTAGACTTAGTATGATGGATTCTCTCTCTCTTCACTTGTTTGTTGATGTGCGTTTTATATTTTCGCTCATTGCGGTTAGGTGGCCGATTGTAATTACTTCCGTTGGTATTTCAAAAATCTTGGCAACTGACTTTTTTAACCATTCTTCAATATAATCCCTTAATGGAGAAACCATCACTTCTTGTTTCACTTCTATATTAAACAATTTTCCGTCAATTTCTCTATAATCAATAGATAAATTTTGCAATGTATTTTCAATATCTTCATTTTAATTAGTATATTCAACAAGCCAACTGTCAATGTTATCATATGTGAACTAAACTATGCTATCAAATTTTTTAGCCGATGCTTTATTTAGGCCTTCGATGTGTTCTTCAAATTGTTGTCGAGTCATGAGCATTGAATTTGATATTAGTTTAGGGTCTGAAACTTCGATGGTGCTACCAAAAATATCCGGGCCAACAATATTTGAATATGCTTCCGTCCTTTTTCGTGACACATCATTTAATTGACTCAATAATCCCCTTAATGTATTACATATTTCAATCCAGCATGCCTTTAATTGCTTCACATGGCTATGGGAGGGAAAATATTCATGTTTTCTTCTTTGGTCCATCATCGCCAAGACCTTTTCTATGAAGATTGCAACTCCATCTGTGCAAAATAATTCATCATTATTTAAATATTCACTCAAATATTCTTTAGTATTATGTATTTTGAGGTTGAGAGAGGTAAAGTTTTTTTCCATGTCCCACAATTCTAAAACTAATGACATTCTTTTCTTTATATTTTCCTCGATGAAATGTTGAGTGGCAATAATCAAACTTGAAATTCCTTTAACTCTTGAACTTGACTCTAAAATTTCTTGAAGACTTATATCAGGCCAAATAATGACAACTGAGGTAGCCAAAATAGGTGGAGGAATGAGGGTTTCTTCCAATTCCTTGACTCTTTCTTTTAGCCGAACATTTTCTTCTTCCATATTTTCAATTGAAAAGTCCAATGCGTCCCCTGTGACCTTGTGAATTGACGACAATTTTGATGGCAACATGTTTTGGGTATCAATGTTAGACCACAATTTTCCCTTTTTACTCTTTGAGGTCCTTTCAAAAACCATTTTAATTGAATCCTTTTCAAATGAGGTGTTCTATACAACAAAGGTTTCTTCATCGGAAAATATTTTATCCTGGACAACAATTGTAGAAATGTTTTGTACATTTCCCTGAGAATGTTCTTCTTCGTATGGGAAGTAGATATTTTTGATATCAACATCTAGGTCCATGTCATCCAGAAATATATCATTCTTAGGTGCATCCGGTTCTCCTCCCCCTTGTTGAGAATTAGTTATTTTCCTTTTAACTGTTAGCTTATGAGGGTTTTCTAAGTTTCCCTTAGGAGGGTTTCTTTCTTCGTCATCTCCTGAATTGTTACTTTGGGTTTTTCTTTGCTAGGCCACTCCAGGTTGATGGTTTACCTTAGGTAAAATGATTTTTTAGAAAATGGTGAGTGATTGAGCATTCTTTTCATTGGAGGGTTTGCCTATTTGTTTGTGATGTTTTGTGTTGTTTACAATGGTCTCTATATCGTGAACATTTCTATCAATCTCTAGAACATGGGGGTCATGAATATCACCCTCTTATTTTCCCAATATGAGTGCATTGATAAGTGTAGGGCTTAGCCCAACTGATATTATGTGGTTATAAAAAAGACAATTAGGGTCAAACCCTTTTATCTGTTCTACAAATTTCATGTTAAACTGGTCAAAATAGGAAGCATATTCGTCGATCTCAGAATTTCCTCTCAAAATAATTTCACCAACCTTCCATGGAAGGGGGATAAACTGATTTTTCCTTTTTTCATAAAACTTATGAAAGAAAAATTTGTATTGTCTCTCCACCTCTATGATAAATAGTTTATCAGGCACATAATAGGGAAGAAATATAGTTTTTTCATGAGAACAAAAAATCATGATGATGTTATAATCATCCATTTTTTAGATAACTCCCTTTCCATTAAGAAAATTCGATGCTTCCAAAGAAATTTTGGAAGTATCATCTCCAAAGTGTAATTTCTTGAATTGAGAGACAAAATTATTATATACTTCATAAAAATAATGGCCAGCCTTTGTCTTCCAGAGAGCTTGATAAAACATAGTTACAAGGTCCACCTTTGAGCTTACCCCTTTGTCGATACTTAAACCTTATAAAACATGACAGTACGTGATGGAAAACATAAAATAGGATGCCATATAGAATTTATTTTCTGTTTAAAAATTCATCAACTGTGTAGTAACCTCATTTGATATGATCTTTGTCGAGTCGAAGATTGTGTTCTCATGGACCTTGAAATGCAATATGTATAATTTAAACCGAGAAATAGTTGTTGTAGAGTCTTGACCAAAAACTCTAGTAAACATCCAAGCAATTTATTTATAAGGGTCCTTCAAAGAAATCACCTGAATCTTGGATATATCTTCTAGCATTGAGGCATAATCTTGTAGATATTCTTGCAAGAGTTCAATTCCATTTTTTTCCCTTTAGGAAATTTCTAGCTTCTTCTCCTTTGTAAACCAAGTTCAGCTCTGGAAATTTTAACATCTTCTTAAAAACTGAGGGTGCCAATGAAACAGGCGAGTCAATTTACAATGGGATAGTTCTTCTATTTTGGATGAATTTTTCAATGCACTAGGTAATTATATATTTACATTCAAAAACCTCTGGAACGTAACCGACGAGAGTTATTCCTGATGTCCACACCTTATTATTGTCTTTTTCCTGCAATGTTGAATAGTATCGATAAGACCTAGACCAATGGAAATTATGGTCTTCTCTGGTGAACAAGTTCAAAATATCCCCACAGAAATGTTGTTTTCTCACGGGCATCTTCAGAAATATGGAAAAATTCTTCGTAATATTAGTTAGCACAGTAAAATGCCCCTTAAGTTAGATTTTCTTGGTGAAAGAATTAATTTGAAATAAATGTGAATCTCCTCAATATAAACATCATTAATTAATGACATTTTCAAAAGTGAATTTAGTAGTCGAGTCTGTAAAAATATCATTTAATGTGACTTGAGAAATTTTAAAAAAGGAGGCATGTCAAAGAAGGGAGTCAGAGTGGATTTTTTCAAATGAAAATGAAATTTCGTGAGTCCGAGATGAGTGAAACTACTAAGTATTGAGATCTGTCGGACAACTTGTGAGAGGTAGAAAAGTAATCAAGTGCAAGTTCGTGCGTCTGTGATAAGAAAAATAAACTAAGTGTTGAACCAGATGAAAAAGAAAAGGGAAATAAAAACAAGTCTGTGAATATGATGGAAATGGATAAGTATGGTAGGAAAGATAAAATGAAGAGAGGGGTGAAGGAGGTGTGGTATACATGGCCAATAAATTTTAAGGGAGGAGAAAAGCCATGAAAGTAAAAAGAAAAGAAAGAAGGGAAAACATATGGAATTCAACAATTGGCTCAAACTTTGGGATGATAACCCCTTGCGGGTTTTCAAGGATCCAAAATATCAAGACCAGGTGTCTTAATTTTGGGGAAATGGAGTCGAAATGGTAAGAATATACAAAACAAAAATAAAAATTATGTACAAAGAGAATAGAGAATCTCAAGTGAAGAAACTTTTCAAGTGTTTCCCGTTGACAGGAAACACCAACATCCTCCCCTTCATATCTTTCACCATATATGAGTTGAAGCCCATAATTTTCTCAATAATATAAGGCCCAATCAAAAGTGATTTGAACTTCATATGCATTGACGACTTCTCTTTTTCCTTGTCCCAGAGTAACACCAATTCACCTTTCTAAAAATTCTTAATTGTTGCACTTTGATCAAAATATTTTTTAACATTTTGCTGCCTCTATGATATTTTCTTCAAAGCTTCATTTCTTTCTTCCTCCAATTTCAATAATTGATTCAATCTCTTATGCAAAGGGGAAGTATCCTATGTTTCCTCAATGTTTACTGCATAAGTCAAAGCATTCAATTCAAGGCTGAGCGGAATTTTTTCTTCCTTTCCATAAACCAATACATAAGGGGAGATTCTAGTGCTATGTTTTGGTGTGATATTGCTTTCCCAAAAAGAATCTATCAACTTCAAATGCCATTTTTTTTCTGATTTTGGTCAATTGTCTTCTTTAGGATCTGGATTGGTGTCTTGTTCGTAGATTCAACAAGCTCATTTCCTTATGGATGGTAATTTAATGATTTCCACATTATAATTCCATATTATCCACAAAAATTTGTGATCTTTGATCCAATGAATATTGAGCCATTGTTTGTGATAAACTTCTCTGACACTCCAAATCTTGACAAAATGTTATCTTTAAGAAATTTGATCAACTCCTCGGAATTAGTCTTTTTCAGTGCCACTATTTCCTGCCATTTTGTGAAGTAGTTTGTGGCAATGAAAATATACATATTCCCTTTTCTTTATTTTGTATGTATTGTCCCAATGACATCTAACCCCCATTGTGCAAATGGTTCTTATACCAATATAGGTTGCAAAGGCATTAATACCTCTTCATCTTTCCTGAGAAGTTTTTACAGGAAATGCATCTTCTCACCATTGCATATGAATTCTTGAAAATTGATGGCCAATAATATCCTTCCCTTATTATCTTATGTGATGTAGCAGTTGGTGCACAATGTCCTCCACATATTCCTTCATGAATCTCCTTTATTAGTTCTTGGGCCTCCTTCTCATCTACACATCTTAATAGCATGCCATCATAGTTTCTTCTAAATAATATATCAACAACCAAGACATATTGATTTGATTTCATCTTCAAAGATATTCTTTCCTTTGGAGTCATTGTGATAGGAAATTTCCCGGATCTTAAATAAAAGGAAATATATTTTTACCATTCTTCATTAGATATAGATTTTCCAAGTGAAATTGAAACCACTCCATTTAAGGAGTCACTATCCGCAATGAGTTTACACAATCCTTTCCCTTTGACTGCCTTCAAAGGCTTGATTTCAACATCATACTCTTGAATTTTATCTAGCCAATTTGCCCACTTCCCTTCTCTTAATTGTTGATACAAGAGAATTTTCACTGGTGAAGATGGAACATATGCTATGCCATGAGAATTCAAAATGTAAGTATAGAAATGCACCACTTCTTTCACAAGAGATAGAGCATGTTTCTCCAATTTCAAATATTTTAACTCATAGTCATGGAGGGTTTTACTCATAAAAATTATTGGTAATTATTAACCTTTAGCATTTCTTTGCATGAGGGCTGGGGCCACATCACTTTTTGTAGTGAAGGAATTTATGATAAAATCTTTTTTAAAATATGGACTAATGAGTACAGGCGTGGTAGTGATTGCTCGTTTGATATTGTTGAAAGAATTCTATGTATCTAAATTCCACTCAAATCTTTGATCCTTTTTCAAAAATAAATTAATCGGTTTGTTAATACTTGCATAATCAGGGACAAATATTCTCACAAAGTTTATTTTCCCCAAAAATGATTGTACCCCTTTCTTTGAAGACAAAGGATTGAGTTTGTTGATGGCCTTGATTCTTTCTGGATCAATGAAAATTCCTTCTTTGGTGAAAATGTGTCCCAACAACTTCCTTTCAGATACAACGAAAAAACATTTCTTTGGATTTAGAGAGATCCCATATAACATACACCTTTCAAAAACTTGTCTCAAATGATGAATATGTTCTTCTCTTTCTTTTGAATGGACAGTTAGATCATCCTGGTAATCCACCATAAATATCCCTATTAAGTCTTTGAATGTGTGATCCATAGCCCTTTGAAAAGTAGCTCCAATGTTTTTCAAACCAAATGGCATGTGGGCATACACATATGTCTCCCAAGGTGTTATGAAATCCATTTTGGGCTTGTCTTATTCTGCAACTAAAACTTGATTATATCTAGAAAATCCATCTAACATGGACATACAAGCAGACCCAGTAACTTGTTGAAGAAGGAATTCCATGTTAGGCAAGGGATAGTTGTCTTTTATGCTTGCCTTATCTAAATATCTAAAACTGACACACATTCGAATTTCCTCGGTATTTTTCCTCACAACCATGGGATTCGAGAGCCAATATGAATGTCTAATGGGATATATGATTCCAACATTTCTCAATTTCTCCAACTCTGCACCAGCGGCTTCAGTTTAGGATTCATCATTCGTATATTTTGCTTAAAGGTTTTTGTCCCTTCTCTCAATGGAATAATATGTTGGAATATGGATTTATCATATTCTTTAAGATCATCATAACTCCATGCAAATACATCAATATACTCTTTAAAAATGACAATATATTTATCAACTTCTTCATATGCACAATCAACTCCCATATTTACATATTTCAGGGAACTATCAGTTCCAATATTGACTTTCCTTGTCTCTTGTACCTTTCAGACCGATACTTCTTCCTTGAGATCCTTTGCATGATCATCTCTTGTAAAAAGAGATTTAGTTTTGACACAATTTTTTCGAACATGAGCAATATTATTATCATTTTCTTCAACATCATTTTCATTTTCCAAAAAATCATTTAGTTCCTCATCATTCTCAAATACTTAGAGATATTCTTGATTATTGTGCACTGAAGGTCTAAAGACTATTTTCACTCGAAATGAAGTTTCACTTTTCAAATCCTCGGGATTCGACAATGAAGAAGAAAGTGCTAAAGAATTTGATTCTTGATTTTTATCTCCAGGAATGAATGATATGTTGAATGAGCTAAAGGCTTCCATTAGTTCATTCACTCTCTTAAAATATAGTTTGAGTTTTTCCTTTTTAATATTATATCTTTGAGTGATTTGATTTATGATCAACTCATAATGACCAATTATAATCAAATGTTCAATATTCATATCCAGTGCGAGGATCATCCCCTGAATTAGAGATTCATACTCCACTTCATTATTTGTACATGGAAACTCAAGTCTGACAACATGTGGATATATGACGTTTTTAGGGATTTTGAGTACAATTCCAACTCCACTTCCTGAGCTTGAACATGCACCATCAAAAGTCATTCTCCCATACATGGAAAAGGAATTGTATTCCTTTTTTACATATTCTGATTGGTCCACATTAAGGATGGCATAATTTCCAATACTAGCATCTATGTAATCTTCCATCAATTCATTTCCCTTATTTTTGTATGAAAATGACCTTCTAGGTTCGCGAGGAACTTTGAGCATTGTCCCATCTTTTTCTGGAAGCATCATGCAACTACCATCATTCATGATGTAACTACCAATTAATGAGGACCAGTCTCTTCCAAGGAATACTCCCTATGTCGGAGGGATATCTACCACTATGATAGTGAAAACAGTGATAATATGAGGGGTAACAATAATCCAAGCATAAAAGTCCTTGATTTCTCCATAAGCTGGAAATTTTCTGGAATCGATTGCATAGACACTTTCACCTGTTTCATAATACTTGGTGCAACTCATGCCCGATGCTTCCATCACTACCAAGGGCATGATGTTATTCGTTTCTTAATAATCCACCAAACAATTGTGAAGCACAACACCATGGTTTTCAATCGAAATATAGAAGGGTGGAACTTTTCCTCTGAATATGAAAACTGTTATATTTTGGTTTTGCTTCAGATTTGCAACAATAGCCTCCATTCTTCCAGCTGGCTCATCCAAAAGTTTGAGAATTTTTTCCCTTTGTTGGGGAATCTTTACTACCTCTGTAAAATGAAAAGTGATTCTTAGTTTTCTAATATCGTCAACCACATTATATATCATCTGATGAGGATTTGAAATATTTTGTTGTTTTTTTGTTTCTATGCTACCTTCTTTATTCTTCTCATTCTCCTTATCATTTTCCTTTTCCTTTTCTTTTTCAAAATTATCATTATTCTTTATATTATTTACATGTTCCCATGTTTGGGCTACATTTTCTTATGAGATAGGATCTTCTTCATGTTCTTCAAATATGTACACGACTCACATTCATCCATCTGTATAGATTCAAGAGCTTCTTCTTGGACATAATCATCTTCTTGATCAACCATTTTCTCATTGTAGGGTTCTTCAAGTATTACTGCATTTGGATTTGGTGCCCTTGGGATTCTCTGTCTTTGTTGATTATCATCATTTTCGATTCTCGCTCTTTTTTCTTGAGTAAGATTTCTTATTTGATCAGGAACTAACATCCTTGAGTTAGGCATACAATTCCCATTCCTTCTCAGTCTTGTTATTTCATTCTACATTTGTCTGATGGTTCTGTTCATCTATGCAATATCAATTCTTCGATGTGTCTCCTAAGCTGCAACGAGGTCAATTTTCACATATGAGATAGTTCCTTTAAATAAGCCTCCACGGACTACTTGATCTTCATTACATCATGGCTTTTGATCCTCATTCTTCGTCGAACTAGACGCTCCTTGATCAACAATATTCAAATTGTCCATCTTCCTTTTCACCTTTCTAAGGATAATGTTAGGGTCAGTGCCTATTTCAATCATGATTTCCTCCATTTCAGTAGCTTTGATAATTTCTTCATCTAAAGTCTCAGTTTGAGAGTCTCTAACAGAGAAATTTACATTGGATGACATGGAGGTTTTGTAACAACTAAGTATCACTGGACCATTAGGCCTTTTTTCTTCAAGGATTTTCTTCAATGTTTTATTGAATCTCAAATTGAAATCTTGAATCCTCTCATTTTTCTTCAAGCAGATTTGGGTGAAGTTAGTAAGAAGAGTATGGTGAGAAACTGGAGGGGAAAACCTGTTCAAGAACATTGTTTCAAGATCATAAAACGAGTCGATTGATATCATGGGAAATGATGTGTACCATTCATAGGATTGGCCAGACATAGTTTGGAGAAACAATCTTACCATTATATCATCATGGTTAATAAGGAGGAAATAAAAAACATCTAAAAATAAATCAACATGTCTTTTAGCATCGAATGTTCCATATCCAAAAAATGTCTTCAAAGTACCCTTAGTTAGAACATGGAGCTCATGTTGTTCACCTAGAAGGTTCAAGGGGGAGTCTCTTACTCTTCTTCTTGGAATTCTATATCTTGGATCACATATTTCCTCATGCCTTTCTTCTTGTATTTATTCATGTCTTTCTTCTCGTCTTTCTTCATGCCTATCTTCTCTATCAACCATATCTGAAAGTTTCTTCTTTTCTTCAAAAACATGCCCTTGAATTTCTAGGGTACATAATTGCTTTCTCTTACTTCTAGTGATTGGTACTTTATACTCGTCCAGTTTCAATTCCTATTTTTTCTTTGTTCTCTTCAAATTTTCCTTTCGTCTCTTCTTTGTCGTCGAAGAATTTCCCTTTCTTCCTCTTGAACAAGAGTTTCCCAAGATCTTTCTAATACTTCTCTAGTTCCAGTTGTTATTATTACAATATTATACAATTGATGTAGAACACTTCTCTAGTTTTTCAACCCAATTTCTAACTGGGGTTGGTTCGTTTGAGGAAAAGTCACATGAATTCATGGCGTAAAACCAACTTCAAATTCTCAAATTTTCTACCTAGTGGAGTAAAAAAAAATCTTGACGTTTGACTATGTTATGAACGAAAATACAACCTCACGAGGATATGAATCCTCCTGCTTTTTTAGAGAGGTGGTACTCCTCTTTGGCCTATGCTCTTCGTTGAAATTTTAAATCAATAATAATATAGGACTATGTCAAATAATATGATTCCAAGTCTTCAATGCTCAAGAAAATTCAAATGTTGATATATATATATATATAAAGAGGGGTTTCTTGATAAATGGACCAAGAACTTCAAACATCACACATGGTGGAAAATAAAAATGCAGATATCCTCACATCTATCATTGTTTAATAAAGATATGATCACATTCAAAATAAAAAGGAAATGGTCTATCGCACGAGAGAACTTTGAAAGAGTATTTCTTATAAAGATCAAAAAAATATTTTGATAGATTGACTTCAAATATTTTATATTCAAAATTGAGAATTATAAAATATAGACAAAATAAATCCTGAATTAGTTCTTTGGGATTTCTCAAAATGATAATGCATGTTATAGTGCTTGGAATTAAATGTATTTTTCCATGAGGGACTGCGATTGGGGCTCCCGTAGAGCATAAATAAATATTTACAAGAAATTTTTGAAGAAGGAAAGGGCGAAGCAGAACACAAACAACAAGATCTAGAAAGAAGACAAGAAAGAGTTATCAGAATCCGGTCATGCTTTTCTAATGAAAGAATAAGTATAGTTGGATGAAAAACTGATAAAGAGGGAAATATGTGATGCAATGTTACTATGATGGATTGTCTCTCTCTTCACTTTCTTGTTGACATGCCTTTTATATTTTTTCTCGTTGCGGTTAGGTGGTTAGTTGCAACTGCTTTCATTGGTATTTCAGAAATCTTGGCAACATACTTTTTTAACCATTCTTTAATATAATTCCTTCATGGAGCAACGATCACTTATTGTTTCAAATTGATATTAAATAATCCACCCTCAATTTATCTATAATCAATAGATAAATTTTGCAATGTATTTTCAATATCTTCATTTTTATTAGTATATTCAACAACCCAGCTGTCAATGTCATCATATGTGAACTCAACTATGCTATCAAATTTTTCAGTTGATGCTTTCTTTATGCCTTTGATTTGTTCTTCAAACTACTATTGGTTCATGAGCATTGAATTTGATATTAGTTTAGGGTCCAAAAATTCGATGGTGCTAGCGAAAATATCCAGGCCAACAATCTTTGAATATGATTTCATCCTTTTTTGTGACACGTAATTTAATTGACTCGATAATCCCCTTAATGTATTAACTCTTTCGATCCATCATGCCTTTAATTGCTTCACATGGCTATGGGAGGGAAAATCTTCTTGTTTTCTTCTTTGGTCTGTTATTGCTGAGACCTTTGCTACGAACATTGAAACTCCATCTGTGAAAAATCCTTCATCATTATTTAAATGTGTACTCAAAATTATTTAGTATTATGGATTGTGAGGCTGAGAGAGGAAAATCTCTTTTCCAAGTCCCATAATTCTAAAATTAATGACATTCTTTTTTTTATATTTTCCTCAACGAAATGTTGAGTGGCAATAATCAAACTTGAAATTCCTTTAACTATTAAACTTGAGTCTGAAATTTCTTGAAGACTTATTTCATGAAGAATCATGGAACTAGGGTAGCAAAAATAGGTGGAGGCATGAGGGTTTCTTCCATTTCCTTGACTCTTTCTTTTAGTCGAACATTTTCTTGTTCCATATTTTCTATTGAAAATTCCAATGTGTCCCCTTGGACCTTGTGAATTGACGACAATTTTGATGGAAACATGTTTCACGTAGCAATGGTAGACTATGATTTTCCCCTCTTTCTCTTTGAGGTCCTCTCTAAAACCATTTTATTTTAATCCTTTTCAAATGAGGAGTTTTGTACAACAAAGGTTTATTCATCATAAAATATTTCATCCTGGACAACAATTGTAGAAACGTGTTGTACATTTCCCTGAGCATGTTATTCTTCGTCCGGGAAGAAGATATTTTCAATATCAACATCTAGGTCCATGTCATCCAACAATATATCATTCTCAGGTGCATCTGGTTCTCCTCCCCCTTGCCGTGAATTATTATTGTTTCCTTTTAACTGTTATTTTATGGGGGTTTTCTAAGTTTCCACGAGGAGGGTTTATTTCTTCGTCATATCCTAAATTATTACTCAAGGTTTTTCTTTGTTGGGTCGCTCCAGGATGATGGTTTACCTTAGGTAAAATGATTCTGTAGGAAATGGTGGGTGATTGAGATTTCTTTTCACTAGAGGGTTTGCCTCTTTCTTTGTGATGTTCTATGTTGCTTACAATGGTCTCTATATTGCCAACATTTCTACCAATCTCTGGAGCATGGGGGTCATGACTATCACCCTCTTCTTCTCCCAATATAAGTGCATTTATAAGTGCAGGGCTTAGCCCAAATGATATTATGTGGTTATAAAAAAGGTGATCAAGGTCAAACCCTTTGATATGTTCTATAACTTTCATGTCAAACTGGTCAAATTAGGAAGCATATTTGTCAATCCTGTAAATTCCTCTCAAAATAATTTCACCAACCTTCCATGGCAGGGAGATAAACTACTTTTTCCTTTTCTCATAAAAATATGAAACCAAAATTTGTATTGTCTCACCACCTCTATGATAAATAATTTATCAGGCACATAATAGGGAACAAATATAGGTTTTTCTTCAGAACAAAAAATCATGATGATATTATAATCATATATTTTTTTGAGTACTCCCTTTCCATTCAGAAAATTTGATGCTTCTAAAGAAATCTTGGAAGTATCATCTCTAAAGAGTAATTTTTTGAATTGAGACACAAAATTATTATATACTTCATAAAAATAATGGCCAACCTTTTGCCTCCAGAGAGCTTGATACAACATAGTTACGGGGTCTACCTTTCAGTTTACCCTTTTGTCAATGCTTAAACCTTTTAAACCATGATAGTACGTGATGGAAAAAATCAAATAGTATGCCATATAGAAGTTATTTTCAATTTTAAAATCCATCAACTGTGCAGTAACATCATTTGATATGATCTTATGATCTTTTTCTAATCGAAGATTTCATTCTCATGGACCGTGAAATGCAATATGTATAATGTCAACCGATGAATAGTTGTAGTAGAGTCTTGACCAAAAACTCTAGTAAACAACCAAGCAATTTATTTATAAGGGTCCTTCAAATAAATCACATGAATCTTGGATATATCTTCTAGCATTGAAGCAAGAGTTCAATTCCATTGTTTTTTCCCTTAAGGAAATTTCTGGCCTCTTCTCCTTTGTAAACCAAGTTTGGCTCAGAAAATTTTAACATTTTCTCCAAAACCTAGAGCACCAATGAAATAGGGGAGCCACTTTGAGATGGTATGGTTGTTCTATTCTGGATGAATTTGTCAATGCACCAGGTAATGATATCTTTACATTCGAAAACCTATGGAACACAACAGATACAGATACAAATTCTTCAATGGGGAACATGGACATATACAAATTCTTCAATGGATCATATCATTTAGGATTAGCTCCCTCCTAATATTTTCTTCATGCTTGAATGCATGCTCTTCATTTTGAATTCTGCAATCAACTCCCTCCATCTAAGAGAGTCCATGATCTCATCTTCATCCTTATTGCTTTCTGCAAAGTGTCACAAGTTTTATTCTAGTTTCTTTTTTATTATTGACTTCTTTCTGGTCTGAATTCTTCTGGGTCTCTTCAAGTTCGATTTTGATTGTGGCCCATCTGGAAGTTGTTACTTATATAATATTTTCCACAGGAATTGTCACCAGGGATTGTCAATGTACTTCATATTTTTCATGTGCATTACTTGACTTGTAGTCATCGTAATAGAGATCCTTATCTTTTTATTCTTCCATAGGTATTGTTTCACTAACCATATTATCTTCTAAGAAATAGATATGCATGATATGTACAGGAACTATGTAAACATGGTATGTACAAGAACTATGTTGTAGAAGAATATTGTTACCTTGACTAGAAGAATAAGTATGTTTTATCCTGCATGGATTCCTTTGAGGGTTCCCTTTCTTCAACAACTATTGCTTCGTCTGTTTCCTTCCTTTTCTTTAACTCAAGATAGTGGTTCCTGTAGTTAGCATATTTTTGACAGTTGAAGCATTATATTTTTGACATATCCTTTTCTTGATTTGCTTTCTTCCTTAAGCCAAACTTCCTCTTATTCCTGAAATTCTTGAATTTTGTTGTGAAGGCTTGATCATCATATTTATTTTGGGATTTCTCTTTTGCACTAATCCTTGATTCTTCTTGTGCACAACAAGTCCAAATTTTTTCAAATGTGGGATACTCCTTTCTTGTGTTCATGCTTGCGTAAAATGCATCCCATGTCTTGGGAAGGCCATTGAGTACTACATTTACTAGTTCCTTTTCTGAAATTATTTCTTCAATATCGTGTAGTTGATCTCTTAACTGAGAGATTCTTACAAAGTATGATGTTATGTTGTCATCATCATTCATTTTCATGTCACGAAGCTCATTCTTCAGACTCATTACTTGTCCAATGTTCCTGATTGAGAAGAGGTTAGTTAGGACATCGTACATATTTTTAGATGAGTCAAGATGAGAGATGTAGGGTATCAAGTGGTCCTTTACAGAGTCCACTATGATACTCATAGAGTTGATGTCATTTTCCTTGAACTTCTCCATAACTGCAATGTTCTGAGGTTCCTTCTATTTCCCTGCTTCAAACTGTGGTTCCATGATCTTGCCTTTCATGATATCCAACACTTTATTCTTGGCAAGGATGAGGTCAATCCTTGTCTTCCATGATATGAATTCAGAATCCCCTTCTAACTTGTTTTCTGACTTCATAGAATAAGTCATGACTGCTTTGAATTGGTCGACCTTTGACTTTGACCAAAAAACTCAAACTTGACGCCTTGGCTTGTTGAGAGTACCAGGAGGTGTGTTTGGCTAGGGAACACTAGGATATCCAGGAATTAGGTCAAGATATTCACTTAAGGTTCCTTAAAAAGAGGGTTAGGGTTTTGTTGCTGCAACAAAACTTTGACTGCAACCGTAACTGTAACTGAGAAAATCCTCCCAATCTATCTTCCAACGGTTAGACTATCCGAAGATAGTGTGGGACCATAACCTGTTAGAAAAATAGGTGTGCTTGTTTCACCATAGAAAATATAGCAATATTGTCACCCAACCATAGGCACAAAGGCCACCCTTAAGCACTTTAACCTCGAAAGATAGAATAATTTTGGAAGAAATCCAATAGCCAACCAAGGTAGCGCACCTTTATCAAAGGCTAGTGCACCAAGCAAGAATAACCAAAGACCAAGAAGAAAGTCCAAACCATAACCAAGAGAAAGTCCAAGCCAAAACCGAAATATTAGTTGCAGCAGCTGCAGTTCCTCTCCAAACTTGTGCACCACTGGTCTTATGTAGTTGTGAGAGTTTGTATAACAAATGAGCTCTAGCACCCTCTATTTATACTAGTCTATTTCACTTGACTGGGTCGAATTCTCTTTCTGGAGGCTAATAACTCAATATTAAATATTCTCTTGAGTCGACTTGTCCCCTAGGGTTATTATCCAACGTTTTAGGGTTTCCCTTGCTTCCCGAAATATTCTAGTCTTGTCAGAGGTTACACGTGGAGGTTAATACCTCCCGTAGCTACCATAATATCAACATTCCCCCCTTAGTCTCTTTTCATTGTGGAATCCAAATTGAACTATCATGACCTTTTTACTACACGTCTACCCTAATTGAACATCTAGTTACTCAAAATCCACATTGTATACCTTACTCCTATTTTTGGTCCCTAGGTTTCGAACCTTGACTGGTATAGAGCCATGACTGGCATGGAACCTTGACTCGTGTGTAACTTGGCCTCTTTCTCTTGATTTTTTATTTTATTTTTTGTATATTTTTATTTTATTTTTAATGTTATTTATTTATTTTTATTTTAATTTATTATTTTTCTTTTAATTTATTATTTTTTCTTTTTATTTATTTCCATTTGTATTTTACCCTTGGTTTTTCAAAACCACATTGTTTGATTGCACATGGTATATGCTCATGGTTTTTTTATTCCCCATGGTTTTTCCTGAAGTTACCCTTGATATTTATTTTTTATATAGGAAAAATCAAGATTACTTTATAATTTGTTTTTTACATGGGTCAAATTAATTTTTCATGGGTAGACTAATTATGCATGATGTGTTTTGTCTAAAATAATAATGTATAATATATACATTCTCATTCATTTTGATACCTCCATAAAATTAGAAACAATTTGACTTTTCACACACACACACACACATATTCGTGTCTTTTATTTATTTTTCATTTATCCCCTAAGTCGCAGGTTTCATATTTTCAATTTATTTTTCTTATTTAATTTAGTTTTTAATTCAACTTTTTCATTTTTCCCCTCACTAATTAAAATTCAACGTAATATTTCACAAGACTTCTTTCTAGAATTCTTCCCATTAGTCCTCATCTTCACTTCACAGTAATTTCCATTGAAAATTACCATTAAAGACACACCTCCTATCTTCATGGAGTCCCCTCCTCTCGAATACGTTAGGAACTATATGAATATTTCATTAATAAATCAAGCCTAGCTCATCAAAATTTAATTTCACCCCATCAGAGTGATAGCCATCAGACTCATCTCATCGAAGTGAGCTTGTCCAAGTGATAGGGATTGATATGATTTAATAATTTTTTGGGGAAGTAACTCATTGGAGTGAGCTACCATCAGAGTGATTTTCACTCCTTAACCTTCCCTCCCCAACCATTGGACTCTGATGGTATTCCATTGAAGAGTATGACCATCAGAAGCATGAAGCCATCGATATGTGCATTATTTTAATATATTTTGGGAGGATGGGAAACCATTAGAACGTGTGCATTATTATGATATATTTTTCATATTTTTTTGGAGAACTTCTAGACCATCATAGGAGTGTTCTATTAGAGAAAATGGAACCATCAAAGTTGACTCACTCCAATCTCCCAATTTAATGGACTCACTCTGATAACCCATCAGAATGGACTCATTTTGATAGCCTATCCGTAGGAGTGGGAGGCATACGTGCATTTACCATTTCGAGACAAACCATCTCGAAAATCCATCAAAACCCCATTTTTTTAATCATTTCAATTTTGGACTTAGACTTTGGGGGGGATTGTTTTTATTAATTTCTGATTTTCATGTGGGTGGGGAGTAATTTTTTTTTTTTTAATTTTTTTTTATTATTTTATTATTTTCACATAGATTTGGGGTAAATTTTATTAATTTTTATTAATTAATTGTGATTTCGGGTAGGTTGATTTAATTAATTTTATAATTTTCCTATTTTATTTATTTTTATTTTATTTTCCTATTTTGTCTATGGTAATTGGCCAAAATTACAACTCAAGTCCTAGGTCCTATGCCTTCTCTAGGTTCTTATACAAATAAGATAAGGGGGATAAAAACTATATTAACCATTTATTTTTGAATTACCTTATGCATGTGGTACAATGATTTTCAGGTTGAATATTGATGACCCAGATGCACCCACAAGCAGATTAAAGGCTACTGAGAATCAATTTTCAAACGAACATATCTTGAGCTACAGATGTTAGAATCGAGCATGGGATACCTCGTTGGAAATTTATCAAGCTAAGGAATGCATTGGGAGAGGATTGTTGACCAAAATAGTGATAGAAAATCCCATAAATCATGAAAAATAGAAGGTTGTGAATTTGGGGGGAAAATTGACTAAGAAAACTTCAGACGGCCATATATGGAGCTACAAGCAACCAAATCAGGCCCAGGATATCTTTCCAGAAAGATAAAAAATAATAAAACATGATATCATAGTAAGTATTGACATGTTCAGGGTAGAAATTCTTAGAAAATGAAGAAAATAGAAGAGGCTTGAATTTAATCAGAGAATGAGTTGTGAATGTTCAGGTAGTCATATCTAAAGCAATAGAAGTTGAAATCGGACCTGAAAGGGCACGGTAGAAGGATGATATAGAGAAGAAGGATATGGAATGATATTGTTTAGTTGGATAACACCAGAAACATCGAGAATAACTCGAAGAGCAGAAGAAGACACCAACAGGTGGAGTTATTAATATTTTTAAATGAACATCATTTATGAACTTCCTTAGGGAAATAATAACCACTCAGGAGTCTCTTCAGCTTATGTTTATAATGTTCATATGTTAATTTATGAAAATGAAAAAGAAATTCAAATTTTCATAATGACAAAACAAATGGAAACGAAGTGAAAAGTCACAAGAATTGAGGAGTCACTCTTGTCTTATAAAAGAGAACCCATTGAATGTAAGAAAACACTTTTTCCCATTGTATAGACTAATAATACTCTTATTTATGAATATATGAAGAGAAGAAGGAATTTGGAATTCATAATTGTTAGCAAATGTGTTTGGGACTACTCCATTAACGCTTCTATTTTTTTTGTTTTTCAAGTACTAATCACATGAACTCTTTCCATGCTTAGTATTTAGAATTCTTATGTTGTTTTCATATATTCTAAGTATAGGGATGATGTTG
The DNA here is from genome assembly GCA_009831015.1 of Picea engelmannii. Taxonomy (NCBI): domain Eukaryota; kingdom Viridiplantae; phylum Streptophyta; class Pinopsida; order Pinales; family Pinaceae; genus Picea; species Picea engelmannii. Next base: position 206,304 of record ML803388.1, read on the forward strand.
CATATCTTAGTTACAACTATTTGTGATAATATTTGCAATAATATTTTTTTTAACGTATCCTTGGTTTCCATGAACTATTTCTGTTGTTAGAGATATCAATATAAATTGTATTAAGCTATCAATTTTTCTCATGTGCAGGATATGTTAGAATTAGTTAGGTTAGATTAGTTTTCTTTCAGTTTAGATTAGATTTAGAATTAATTAGAACTCTTTGGGGGAAAGTTCTTTGTCTTTCCCCTTTTTATTCTTTTACTTCTTAGTGAAAACCAGGCCCACATACTGGTTGGAAATGCTACATCAAATGAGAGTATGTCTAATTGGGACCTGCCATTGAGAATTCTCCCTTACCTGCTTGACAGGCCATTTGGACCCTTCAATACTATGAAAACAAGGATGAGACCACAACCATCTTATATTCATATAAAATTTTAATATCAACAGATAATAACTCACTTACCATAACATTGAAGGAATTCATATGCTCTATCACCGAGTCTCCATATTATATCCTTAGGTTATACAACTTATTTCACAGGAACAATTTTTTTACTAGGGACTTAGACTAATACAAATTCCCAAACTTATTCCATAAATCCTTGGTTGTATCTTCCCCTGACACATTCAATAATGTTGAATCTGAGAGACATAACCAGATTGTTCTCTTCACCTTCTAATACAACTTTTCCTAGTCTTCTGCTGAAATTCTTGAAGGTGTAGTACATGGATCCACAACAATCCAGTGATATTTTTCCACCAACAAATCTTCCGTCTTGACCTTACATAGCTAAAAAATTTTCCCATTAAATTTATCGATCTCTATTTTCAAACTACTCACCGTTTATTTTCACCTGAAGAATCAATACCGCATATCTCCCACTATAATAAGGCTTATCACAAACCCAAGACAAACTCCTAACCAAAAAGGTGTCCCTCTAAGGCCAATAATTTCTCTGATACCAAATGTAGATTTTAACCTTGTATAATTAATTATGACAAATATATTCTTACTAAAAACATAAAATATACAATGGCACACACACACATTACATAGATATTTTACCCTGGAAACTCAAGATATTTTATTCATCATCTTCTTCATGGTTTATATATATATATGATCTTTCCGCACCCAAACCCCTAATCCATTGACCAATATTAGTCAACAACCCTAATTCCTTAATAATAATTAGAAAAACATTGGTGAAAACCATATGCCAAAACACCACGAAAATAGATACAAAAATTGTCATTTTCTTCTTCTTCCTTTTATTTTATTTTATTTTTTATTTTTTATCGGGGGACTCCACCCCTGAACTCCCAACAAGGGTGATCCCATCCCCCCGCCATCTCCCCTTTTCTCCCATATTGATGTACAATGCATGGGACCAATATTGCAAATAATATAACACATACCCAACACTTTCGTGCCAAAAAAATGTTGTTTAGGGCCTCAAAATGGCTTTGGAAGTTTAGGACTTGAAAAAACCATAGAAAACTACCAAGATGGAAAATTGTGTTGTGAGATAGTGGAATAGGTGGGTGGCCACTGATTCCCACTTAGATCAATCCTCTTCCATTAGGAAGCAATGGTCTCCATTGCATTGAGTTCCCTCAGGAGATGAGGAAACTTTTGTTGAATCTGAACCTTGGTGAGTCACTTTCTGTCTTGAAGTAGTTGTCATGTTTGTACTTGGATTTAGTCTATTTAAGGATGTCATGAACTTGTTTTTGGAGGGTATGGATCCATTCAAAAAATATGGTTGCATGATATTCCTTTGTCTGAGTGTGGGAGAATTATTTCATTGAATATGCAAAAATAAGATATATGTAAATGGGGAATTATGATTGGAACCCAAAGCACACCTGAAAAAGGTCATGGCTAATAAAGCTACGATGAACATATGGAATACTCTCATTCTTTGAAAGGGAGCATCTATATATTATACCATTGGGTAAGGCATCATCAGGCACCAAGTCAATGGAATTCTTGACTTGGAAGTGCAAGGCACCCCAGTAGGTGAAAATTTATCTTTCTTCTCCTCTACAATGTTTTCGACCTACTTCTATTGTATAGAAAGATATTGGGCCAAGGTTGTGGTGGTTATAATGAACTTTTTTTCGCCTTCTAACCATATCATGAAGAGGGAATACTTTTTGGTCTAATATATTACTTTGCATAACTATTTTTTTGAGATCAATGAAATGGAAGTAGTGGGAACTACCTCTGGTATCGTGTAGAACTGACCCCCTGGAGTAACAATGACACTATAGGGTTGAGTATCATAAAAAACATAATTTTTATACATATATGGATGGCCTAAAAGAACATTAAAAACTTCAAGTGGGCCAACATCACACAATAATTCATCCTTGAAGGGATTGATGCCATAGGATAGACAACATTGTTGGCTGACATGAAGGTCGCGTCCCCTACTCAACCATTCAATGGTGTATGGTTTAGGGTGTGCAATTGTCAACAACTTCATTATTTTGATGAATTCCACTGAGATTAGGTTATTCTGACTCTTATTATCAACAATTAAATGCAATGGGGTCCCATTTACCCACATTTTTGAATGAAAGAGGTGCTCCCCTTCCTTGGGATCCTATGGTTCTTCTAGTTGTATTGTTGTGTCCACGATGGTAGTAGTGGGTTTTGCATCAATGATTCATTTCCATTTATTTTTCTCTGAATCAGAGTCTAAATTAGGTTCTGATTATTTTTCTTTGAGCGTGACAACTAATGATTGTTTCGAGTGACATTCATCAATGTTGTGCCACAAGATTTAATAGAACTCACACCACTTTTCAGTGTCCTTATTCATCTTCTCGTTACCCTTATTTTCCTGCCGATTGGAATGGATTTCTTGAGGTTGGATGTTTTGTGAGTTAGGTTCGTCTTTACCATACTTATTTCATTGTGGATTTGCAGACCCAAAATCCCACTTCTTCTGCTACTTAAAATTCTTCTCAATTTTGATAGCATATCAATAAGCCACTCCCAGTGATGAGATGTCCAAACAATCCATTTTTTTTTGGATGTACCTATGTATATCCCCATAGTATCTTAGAATCAGATGCCACTCAAATTCCCTAATACCCAAATTGGTGCAAAAGGTATGGAAGGCATTTTTGAAGTCCGACACTATTTGGTCCCTCTCTTGATGCATTGTGGTCCATCTTGTGGATTGGTTTTCATAGTTTACAATGTGGAAATAATTTTCCTTAACGACATCCATAAAAGAGTCCCAAGTGGGTATGACCAAAAACATATTCCAGACTCCTCTAAGGAAATTTGCTCACAATAAGTCTCCCACCAATTTTTGACATGAGGGACAACCTTAAGGAGTGCAAAGGTGATATTTTTCCTATCGGAAAAATTGTGGAAAAAGCAATAACCTTCTAGCATATTTAACCACTTTTCCAAAGCATCCAAATATATCTTAACTTCAAATATGGGAATATCAAAATTAACTTGTACCTTGAAGGGGGCAACACCTCCAAAGTGGCTTCTTGACAAAGATGTGTATGCTATTGTTGGTAGTCATCAAAGGATTTGGGAAAAATTGTCCATCGTATCGTCCCTCTGTCATGCGATGGATTCCTGAGAAAAAGTTGAATAAGATCTCTTGCTCCCTCATCTCTCTTTTATTTCTCCATGCAAGATCGTCGGGGTCAGCGAAGACGGTCTTTTAGAGGTTGAAGTAGTTTGAGTATTAACTCCTTATACCTTAACCTTGTTGGGGACATGCACAGAGAAACAAATAAAGAGCATACCACTCTGATACCACTAATATGGATTTATGAGGGGATGAGATATAACACATAAATATGACAGAAACGTAGAGATATAGTAATACTCAATTTTTATTAATGAACGAAATATGTAGGAACTGTAAAAATGAAGAGTGAAATGAACTCACCAGAATAGTGGTAGCTTATCTCTGAGAAGAGATGTGATGACTAAATGTTGGGCCCATGATATGAACGATTTTATGACGTTAATTAGATCCTTTTTGTTGAATGTGTATATGCATTTTCATGTTTTGAAGAAGTTTTTGAAGAGATTTTGTGTCAAATCGCTATGATCCACACCAGGTATGCATAATTCATGTTTTGCGATGATTTTGAGTTTAAATCAATATGTTTTTATGATCCCAGGAAACTAATTCATGTTTTGTATGTCACAGGGCACTCAGTCCGGTACTCCATCTGTCACTCAGTCTGATACTCCATCCGACACTC
>ML803389.1:0-20686 GCA_009831015.1 Picea engelmannii
TCTTATATGTCTTGAAGAATTACATTCATTGGAAGCACCAACTTCCTTTATTTTCCAGCTGCAACTGGAAGGAGGCTCCAACCCCCTAGTTTCTCAGGCTACAACCTGAGGGAAGATCCAACTCCCCAATTCTTTGGCTACAACCAGAAGGAGGCTACAACCCCCAATGTTCTCTGGCTACAATCGGAAGGTGGCTACAACCACCTGTCCTTGCCCCATCCTGCCACCCTAAAGTAGAAGTAAAATGATAGAACCACTATCACACTATCACTGTGAGATATACCACTGTAAACCTGTACCAATAAATATGAACCATGCCTCAACCTATACCTCAACTTGTAATCAACCTGTACCATAAATAAGTGCATCAACCATGCACCTACCTGTAATCAACCTATACCATAAACAAGTGCATCCAACCATGTACCAAGTATGTACCAATCATGTGTCAACTACTAATCAACTATGACTCATCAATATGTACCAACATCATCAATATACACCTCATGTATGTGCACCAACTCATCAACTACTTGTCTCAACCATGTACTCAACATGTACCACAACCAAAAGCCCTCATAAATTTCATCATCCAAATCTGATTTGTAGCTCTATAATAGACCTGGTGTATATTTTCACATTCCTACAAACCTTCCTTAACTTTAAAAACAAGAGACTAGCATTTTCATCAAACTTTTCTTTAGTCTCACATGCCTAGTTTTGGATTAGTCAACAACCATAACTTGAAGTAATCATAACTTTGAACCTGTAATGTATAAATATCTGAAACTGATACACAATGTTATTCAATGTGTTTATGCAATTACTCCAAGTTTCACTACTTGGAACCTCTCCGAAAAGGATTTATAGCAAAAATGGCATACCTTACTGAATTTTGGCTTATTCTAGAGAGCGACATTGTAGAGTGTTCCCCGCACAAAATATTTGATGAATGGATATGAAAATGTTACAAAGAATACCACAGATTGTCCCCTAACCAACACATTTTGTCTCACTAAATTTGGATCTGTTATGAAGAAGTTATGACATTTTTACCTGAAACACCTGATTTTGACTAGTTTCGGGACTGACCACAAACCCTATTTTCCACGGAGTGTAACTCCAAAAATAAAACGACCCACAAGATGAATTTGTTACCACAGATACTTGGATATTTTTTCTCACTTGCATATCAATTTCAATGTCTGAATCATTATATAAAAATAGTTATAGCGAAAATGGTGAGATGACCTGTAAATAACATACCTTAGAAAGCACCATCAAAAGAATTTATCCTTCCTTGCATTTCGGCCTTATTTTCTTCACCTTCACTCATAATTCCAGATTATATATCCTTGGTTACCTCAGACACATATAGATATTCAATATTCTCAAGTGTGTTCAAATGAGAGAGCCTTGCCTCTTATTTATACTCTCCAAGTAGCTTCCTTAAAAACATCTTCCAGGTCACTTGGCCCACTTTCCTTATTTTAGGGTTGGGTCCACTTCTAATTTCTCTATTAAATTTATTATTGAAATAATTTATTTTGTATTCACTTTGAATTAAAATACACTCATCACTTCAATTTATTATTTACCTTTTAAAATCTCTTAAACCACTTTGATTACTTTGACCTTTTGAGGCTTCCAGATGACATATGAGGGTCCTCCAACTTCGTAAGGCCATAACTCTCAAACTGTGAGGAGTTATGTGACGTTCTACATACCTCCAGAAATGGAATTACATGTACTATCCATATAGAATAGTATTATCTAAAAATATATCATAACTCATATCGTTACCCATCAAACAAACTTGGGTCCATTACCCAAACCTGGGGTCTCCAACTTCTCATGGCCATAACTCTCTAACCGTGAGGAATTATGTGTTGTTCCACATACCACCGGAAATGACATGAAAAACACTATCCATCTAGGATATTTTCCCTAACAAATTCACTTTCCTTCATCTCATTATTCCACAATTAATCATGGGTTCTCTTAATCCACAAAGCGTCTTCCCGTGAGGGCTTTCACCATAAGGGGACCACTTTTGAGTTCATCCATAATTACTTCTTATCAACAATGAAAAAACAATAATGAGTCATATTTACATCAAACAATATTGGGTCCATTACCCAAACCTTTGTGCTACGGGTCTTTCTTCAAGGGTTAACATCAATGGAAACCAACCTTAATCAACACTGTTGACATCAATGAGAATTTCATACCACTGTGTCCAACATTCTCCCCCTTTGGCATTGATGGCAACCTTTTCTTTGAAATATTTCAGTTGTTTATCAATTTTCTCCCCCTTTGACAACAATGACATAAGGGATCTTTCATCGCTTCCCCTGTGGAGAACCGCCCCCTCTCCATGCGCCCCTTTTCTTCTGATGCGAATTTTATGGTTTTAATGAGGTATGTGAATTAATCCTAATTTTCGTCGAAGATTTTCAAAGGTACTCCTGGGAAAAGGTTTTGTGAATATGTCTGCAATTTGTTCTTCAGTGTACACATACACTATTTTAACCACTCTTTGAGTAACCTGATCTCTTAAGAAATGGTATTTAATTGGGATGTGTTTGGTTTTAGAATGCATTACCGGATTTTTAGAGATACTTATGGAAATAGTGCTATCGCAATTAATAGTAATGGGATCATCATATCTTATTTGTAAATCTTCTAAAGTTTGCTTCATCCAAACAACTTATGTGTAGCAAGATTCAACAACAATGTATTTTGCCTCTGTTGTGGATATTGATGTGGATGTTCGTTTCTTACTTAGCCATGCTACTAGACATTTTCCTAGGAAGAATGCTCCTCCATTGGTGCTTTTCCTATCATATATACTACCAACCCAATATGCATTAGTGTATGCATTTAATGAAAAGTCTTTTTATTTTGGATACCATAATCCAAATTCTAAGGTCCCTTTAAGATATCTGAATATTCTTTTTACTTCTTTTAGATGAGTTTCCCTAGGTGCATATTGAAATATTCCCACTATTCCTACAACCTGCGTGATGCCAGGTCTAGTTGTTGTTGAATAGAGCAAACTTATAATCATTGATATGTACATAGTTTGATCTACTTTTGGTGAGTCGTCATCTAGGCTTAGTTTACATTCAGTGACCATAGGAGTACTTACTGGTTTATTGTCTTCCATTTGGAATTTCTTCAACATCTCTTTGATAGATTTGGTTTGGGAAATAAATATTCATTTTTTTGATTGAGTGACTTGTAAACCTAATAAGAAGGACAGATCTCCCAACATAGACATTTCAAACTCTTCTTGCACTTTAGTTGCAAATTTTCTGCTCATTATAGTAAGATTACTCCAAAATATGATATCATCGACATATACTACCACAACAATCATATTTTGATCTTTAATTTTGATATATAAGTTTCTATCAATAGCCCCTCTCTTATATCCTTGTTTTTGTAGGTACTGATCTAACCTTGAAAACCATGCTCTTGGGGCTTGCTTAAGACCATATGAAGCTTTATTTAGCTTTCACACATAGTATTGATTTTCTTTTAGCATGAATCCTTCTAGTTTTTCAACACAGACTTCTTCTTCTAGAGTTCCATTAAAAAATGATGACTTGACATCCATCTGATAAATATTGAAATTCTTGAAGCATGCAAATGCCAGGAACATTACGATGACTTCTAGTCTTGCTAATGGAGCAAATGTTTCTTCAAAATCATTACCTTCTATTTGAGCATACCCTTTGCAGACTAATCTGGATTTGTTCTTTATAATCTCCCCATTTTCATTTAGTTTGTTCTTGAATATCCACTTAGTTCCTACCACATTCTTGTCCTTAGGTCTTGGAACTAATTCCCAAATTTGGCTCCTCTCTATATGGTCAAGTTATTCATTCATCGCCTTTGTACATTTTTTACTTTTGATGGATTCTTTAAATGATTTAGGTTCTATCATAGACAACGTTGCATGTTTTGAGTCAAATGTGAGTTTCCTTCTTGTTTATACTCCTGCATTTTAATCTCCAACGATATGACTCTCATGATGATTCTTTTGAGATTTTTTCGATGGAGATTTTGGAAAGGGTGTTTCTTCATTGTCTTATTCATAAATATATGGTTCATTTTCATGTGTTTCATTATCATCATCTTCTTGCTGTGATTCTATATCATCATCTTCTTGTTGAGATTCTTTATCAATTTTTGATATGTCTTGGATATGCTCTTCTCTAGTTTTAGATCATCTATCTTTACATTGGCACTTTCCACTATATTTAGTAGTCTAAGATTATAACATATGTATGCTTTCTTATTAGGTGAATAACCTAAAAATATACCTCCATAGATCTTGGATCAAACTTTCCTAAATTATCTTCATCATTCTTGATGTAACATTTACTTCCAAAAATTCTAAAGTGTTTAACAGATGTTGTTCTACCAAACTACAGTTCATAAGGTGTTTTGTCATGGTTGGGTCTCAACTGAGCTCGATTAAGTATGTGGATTGTTGTGTAGATTTCATCTCTCAAGAATTTGTCTGGAAGCCTGGCTTCATTAAAATGGTTCTTCCAGCTTCTTGAACTTTTCTTCTTTTCCTTTCCACCACTCCATTCTGTTGAGGAGTCCTAGGAGCTGAAAGCTATCTTTTGATACAATGATTTTCAAAGAATTGAATGAAATATTTAGAAGTGAATTCTCCTCCATTGTATGATCTCAAACATTTAATTTTGAGATCTATTTCATTCTCTACAAGGGCTTTGTATGTTTTAAACTTCTCAAAGGCTTGTGATTTTTCTTTTAGAAAGAATACCCAGGTCATTCTTGTGTAATCATCAATGATCAAAATAAAATAATGTTCACCATAAATAATTTTAGTTTTGGTAGGTCCACATAGATCTATGTGAATAATTCTAATGGTTTTGTTGTGGAATGCTCTTTTGTTTTGAAAGTAACTCTTGTTTTCTTCCTTATTTGACAATGTTTACAAATAAGATCTGAAGGCTTAATAACTTTTGGTAGATCCCTTACTGCCTCCTTCTTGTTGGCTTTTATTAATTTGTCAAAGATTAAATGTCCCAACCTTCTATGCCATAGCCAATTTTCATTTTCTTGACTTAAACAACATTTTTCTCCTTCATCTACATCAAGGATGTACACCTTGCTAGATGTTCTTGGTGCAATTGCTACTAGATTTCCGGTATCCTTTTTTCTGATCTCACATTTTTGAGAATCAAAAGTAAGTATGTGACCCTGATCACATGTCTGACTTACACTTAGGATATTAGGCTTGAGATTTTCTACCAGAAGTACATCTTCTTCTTTGGTCTTGTTATTCCCTAAACTGACAATGTTTTTTCCTAGTATTTTGGCTGACATATTATCTCCAAAGGTTACTTTTCCTTTTCCTTTCTTTTTTAACTTGAGAAATTTTATTTGATCTCCAATCATGTGTTTGGAACATCCACTGTCTATATACCATTGACATCCTTGGTTTCTCTCATAGAGGGATACATTGCACTCTGTTTTCCTTATCTGTTTTTTCTTCCATACTTTTTTATTGTTGGGAATATTTATCCTTTTGTCATATTTTGACAATCTACATTCACTAGCTTTATGCCCATAGTTGTTACATTTGTAACATTTAACATTGTAGTCTTGTAAGGGAGAGAAGGAGTTATAATTTCTTCTTTCTACATTATCCTTATTATTTTCATATCTTTGAACATTTCTTGGATTGTACTTTTTGTAAGCTTCACAATGTATTGCTTTATGTCCAAATTTTTTGCAGGAATAACAATAACCAAGGAAGATATATTGATTTCTATTAGAGGGATTCCTTATGATGATTCTATTCTTCTCATCATATTTTTCTTTAGTAGGAAGTGAATATTTCTGTTTATTTGGAATAGTTTTCAATGGTATTGTTCTTGTCTTATTTTCCTTTCTTCTTATGGAGTTCTTAAGAACATCTAAATAGTTGATTTTGTCATTCTCCTGTTCTGTAGAGGGATGACATCCTAGTCCCGTATTATCATTTGATGATCTCTGACTGCTAAGAATGTTGTTCAGTATTTTTGATTTGTTTTCAAACTTAGACTGAATATCTTCTTTTTCTAGTTTTCTTTTTAGTTGAATTATTTCATCCTCCAATATCTTGCATATTTGTTGTTTTTCATTGAGTTCTTTATTCAAGAATTCTTCTTTTCTTTTGGTTTCTTGGAGTTGAGTTTTTAACTTAATAATCAATTGTTGTGACTCACTAATGTTTTAGGAAACCTCCTTTCCTCTTGATCTAGTAGCTTCTTCAATCTTTAGAAGTCATTCCCTTAGTAACTTGTTTTGATTTTTGTATTTTATTAGTTCTTCAATTGCACGAATGAATTATTCCTTGAGGTTCACATCTTCATCATCTTCCAAATTATTATCATCTTGAGTTTTCATTCCCATAAATAGAATCTCTAGCTCCTAGTCTTCACTTTCTTTAGATGAGCTAATGTCTTCTTGGGTAAAGAAAATTTTCTTCTTCTTGTAGAATTTACTTTTATCTTTGGTTTTTATTTTCTTCTGATCTTTGAAGGTTCTTTCATTATCACTTTCCTCCTGCTTTGGATAGGGAAATTTATTGGAAAAGTGTGCAATTTTTCCACAGTTGAAACATATTATAGGAATATTTCCTTTGTATTTCTCAGTCCCTTTCTTGATTTTCTTCATGAAGTTGGCAATTTTTTCATCAGATATATCTAATAACTCTTCATTGGTCTTTTTCTCCTTCTTCATCTTTGTTTTAAATGCCTTAAAGTTTTTTTCTCATTTTGATAGTTTTATGTTCCCTGTTCTCATCTCATATGTTGTAAGAATTCCATGGGATTGATCTATTGTGAGTTTGTCGAGTTCTGGTCTATCTTCAATCATGGAAATCTTGGCATCGTATCTCATAGGTAATGACCTTAAGATATTTTGTACAATAGGTTTATCTGTAAGTTCTTCTCCTACTGCTCTGATTGAGTTAGCTACTTCATCTATCCTATGAAGGTATTCAACAATGTTCTCTTCTTCTTTCATCTTCAAATTTTCAAACTGAGCTCTGTAGGTTTGTAGTTTGGATTCCTTGAATTTGGTATCTCCTTCATATACAACCTCTATTTTTTCCCAGATCTCCTTAGCCGACTTACAATGCATTACCTTCACAAATATAGGATTTATTTAATCCTCTTAGAATGACATTGACTTCTCTTGAGTTGTCATTGCAAATCTTCTTTCCTACAGTATCTGTGGGTGGAGTAGTTGGTGCAGTGTAACCATCTACAACATATTTCCAAACATCAAAACCAAGAGCCAACATGTAGCTTTTGATTCTTATTTTCCATAGAGCATAACCACCTCCGTTAAACAATGGTGCTATGTTGGAATACATTCCCTCTCGCTAATCCATTTCTTTCAGGATCTACGTTCCAATTATTAAACTGTGCTGAAGGTACTTGATGTGATACCAATTCTTAGAATACTGAGAGGGGGGGTGAATCAATATTACCTTTTTAAACAATCAGTAATTACTTTGTTATTTTATTAATTATCACAATAGATTATCAATGGAATTGTATTTAAAATCAATTATAAAAATATAATTAACAAGAATAACAAGACTTTATAAATAGTAGTCTGACATTGTGAAGGACACCAATCCTCTTTAGAGCACCAACTCTTGGAGACACAAATCCCCTTCTTCAGGGCACCGACCCTAGGAAGAACCAACTCCCTTGTTTTAGGGCATCAACCCTAGGAAACACCAACTCCTTTGTTTTAGGGCACGAACTCTAGGAAGCACCAACTCCCTTATCTTTAGGGCACCAACCCTAGCTAGCACCAACTCCCTTGTTTTTCAAGGCACCAACCCTAGGAAGCACCGACTCCCTTGTTTTCACACTTTACTTAGTAAAGGATATGAATCCTTCCTTGGTCCTCCCTTCCACCCTCACTGCATAAGTATCATCGGTTTTCTTCTTGGACTCTGCTTCTACTTTTGATCTTCTGATCTAGACTACAAAGACCCTTTCTTCTTCACCGTTCTTTCTTTCTTATATAGTCTTCCAATTAGTGTGAGCGTTGAAGCATTTTGTCCCTTAGTTTGAACCATTGCACCTCTTCATTTAAATTAACAATAATAAAATGTGTCTTTTTTAGAATTAATATCTTCCTCTATTATTATTCACACATTATCGTGAAATATTTTCAATTTAGTAAGAGGGCTTTTCATAAATCAATCACAGGTATGGATCGATTTCTTTAAACTTGATCCCATGCCCTTTTATTTCATTCTTAAGCTTCTGCTTCATCCCTAGTTCTCCAATAGATCATATTTGAGATTTTCGATTAGATTTCCAATGCCTTGGACGTATTGTATTACTTAATATCAATCAAGACAAAATCAAGATCCTATCTAGTTCAAAGTTCCTTCCTGACAGAGGAAATGATTCTTCCTCTGTATGTTAAAATTCACACAAACACACTTTTAGGACCTCTATTCCATATGACCATAGGCAGTGGCTAAGCGCTAATCCAAACAAGTGCTTAATCACTTATCAATATTGAGGATCACATTTTATTTACACGTTGAGATGGGCAATTCTCATTCACTTCGGGACTTCGATGTTTCGGGACTCCGACCTTTGCAGTCTTCCAACTCTTTCGGAGAAAATTCCACCGAAGGGTGTATCAACACTCTCTACTTGGTAACCTTCACATGTCCAAGAGCTAGGGTGATAGACTTAGGCACAAAGGAGCTCCCACTCTCTGGGTATTCAGTTATTCATGACTCAGGAACTCCGGGATACTCGAACTTTGAAGTAGTTCAATCCCTCCAGAGGTTTACCTGCTGAATAAGTCATAAAGCTCCAGTGACTGCTTGCTATCAGTTGTTAGTACTCCTTCCACTATTCTTACACTGTACTCGATCAAACGATCGAAAGTTATTCCTATGGATCTTAGATCAATGACTAACATCAATTCGTGGCTTCAGGTAAACTTACATGTTTTAGACTCCTTTTCTCCAGAGTGGTCAGTGTCAGAGTTGACCACCTTCTTTTCTTTAGTGTGATATGATGGTTCAACATTTCCATTCCAGATTGATGGTCAACGCTTAACTCTAGATAAAGTTTTGATCTAACGGCTGGGAAAAAATATGAAGCTCCTTCCTGGTCAATGATTAGCGTTATTTTACGATTTTGGGATTTCGTGGATTCTTACTTATTTCCAGTAATCGCTGAAATGGTGAAGCTCCGAAGTACCGAAGATTTCTATCTCCTGCTTGATCCAACGACTGAGAACTGACTTGAATTTTCTCCATGAGATATGACGATCGACATTTACTTCACGATTTCATAGGTTTCAAGACTTCGTGTATTATGGGCTCTGCTTATCCTGTCCTTCCACTTGATTCTATCTGACGATCAAGATAGATCCCGAACTAATCTAACAATTGTTGTAACTTGATCCTTTACAAGGGATTCTTCTATGTAGGCTCAGGCTTCTATGCGACCTGCTACGTTATCTCTCTTGAGATTTGATCTCATCACCTACACTTTTTTGACATCATTGACAATACCATACCATTGTTTCCAACATAAATTACTCATGTCGCGATCAATAAAATTTTCATGCAATGTGACCTATCTCACGAAGATAAACTTCGTGTGATATGTCACTTGAAGTAAAAGTTTCCTTGATGAGAGAGAAAGAGAGAGAGACATTGTCGCAAGGGAGGACATTTTCCCATATGTGATATGTTACATGACAAAATTATTCAGATGTGATATGAAGTTTTTAAGGATGCAATACAATGCATCAAAGGAAAGTTTCTTAGTTGCGAAAAAACAGAGGAGGCATAATGCCTCGATAAATGTGAACTAAGGGGTCATTTGTACCCTTGTAGATGTATGAATGTATGATGCCATATCACCTAGAACATGTGGAGTCGTACACATGATGATGTGGCAAGAGAGACAAATATTTAAGAAACTTTAGAAGGCCATAATATTGTTCTCAAAGCTCATAATTGAGCAAGAGTAAAGTCGTTGGAAATCTCTCGACGAGTAGAATTCCATTGTGATCTTAGAAGTGAATTTAGAATTGTGTGTAAGAGATAAAATATTAAATAGACCACCTCTTTAATGCTACTTAGGGGGTTGGGTATGTTACAAAGTGGTATCAAAGAAGAGTTCAAACACTGGACTACTATGGGATTGGAACCAAAGCTGAGTTACAACAAAAGAGCTATATGGGTTCAATAAAAAGGCTTAAGAATAAAATGGAATGTCATGTTAAAATAAGGAGTGAGGACTCAGAGAAGTGGTTCAAACATGAGGCTTGGAAGGACCAGAGATAGACCATGAAGTCATAACTTTAGGATCTGCATAGGCCAGGGGTAGAGCATTGGGTACAACACTAGAATCTGTATAAGTTCAAGTGATGGATGGACTTGATGTCTTGAAAATTTCTAGTATTACTTTAAAATATGGTTTGGCAGTCTCTGGTGATGATAATTGCTTCTTTAGTAAAGGTTAGAGCATGTATGACCAAGTTCCTTGTGGTGGAGGAATTTATCATTAATTTTGAAATGTGTTATGGTCTGTCCATATATCTTGTGATGGAAGAAATACGAGGATTGACTATTTGGATGTGAGTAATATGGCCATGACCATATTTGCAATTTCTTGAAATTTCACTAAGAATTGAGAAATAATAATGGTAAGGTAAATATTATAACCATGATTGGATAGTATTTTTATGATGAATCTCCCCTTGATATTGTGAATTTATGTGAAGGAGGTTACTAGAGATGTACATCCTTGGAAAATTATATGTGTGAAGCCTCGTGAATTGTTGAGCCTAGTGGTTGATGTCGAATGGATTAGGTACCTAGAAGGAGAAGGACCCTACTGAGGGATGAGGCTTAACCTTATTCCTTGTATGAAATTTTAAAGCAGGTGCTTGAAAGTACCATCCATTGACCTAGGATGGTTGTTCTTAGACACCCATCACCCCTAGTGTCATAAATGAATACAAAGAAGGAATTTTCATATAACTATTGAGAAAGAGTTTAAACTTGCATAGATCCATCTTAAACCCAGATCTATCAAGAACTGAGATGGATCCAATTTCTTAAGGTGTAATTTTTTTATTATTATTTCATTCCATGTCAAGTTTTACACAGTGCATGTACTTGTTTTTTTAATTGAGAGGACTTTATTTTTATTATTGTTATTTTTTTAATTGAGTCGACTTTATTTATTTATAGTGTATCTTTATCTAACATAACATAATGTAACATAATGATAACACCTCAACATATCCCCCATAATGGGATGTAGAGAACCTTGCTACTATCGAGTCAATAAAATAAAATAGCCTTCTTAGGTGGTATAATGTACTGCTACTAAGATTTAGCCATGATACCCAAAACATGGTATAATAGCATACAAATTGTTAGATAAAAAGGCTATTAAATTATTGTCTAGTAATATTTGTAAAATTACTGGAGTGCTTTCCTATGAATTCATGAATAGATCAATTCTAGGGAAATGAAAAGAACTTGTTGGCTATATTTGGGTAGTGCTAACACTACCTGGTTGATCTCAAATGGGAAGTTATGTTGCATGAAATTCTCATAGAGCAAGTATGCAAGAGGATGCTCTCTTGAAGGAAGAGCCATATGGAGATGATTATGTCTTTAGAAACTGTGATATGAATGAATGTGAACTCTTGTGAAAGAGGTTGGTCATAAGATTGAATGGGAATGTATGAGTGATGAGGAAAACGTGTCGGTGATGCACATACATGCATACATTCATACATGCTAATATATATATGTGTGTGTGTGTGTGTGTGTGTGTGTACAAATGTACCCAAATGATTGTAGGGAGCATTGGATACATTGTTTGGATGCATGATGTGATTGTAGGGCTTCTGATGTGAGAGTTTGCATGAGTGTGTATATGGAGAAAGAAATAGTGATTGTTGAATCTTGGGTAATGCTACTGTTGCACATTTGAATCTATCTTGACGGTTTTATTAATTGGCATGGTTCTCTGAGTGGGTTGTAAATCACTCCTCGAAAAGAGCTGGTATAAAGTGATCACATAACAACAAGTGAGAAGGAGTGTTGTGTATGACGTGATACACAACATGTATTTTTTTTATCATTGGTTACCTCGTGAGAGAAAGCAACATACTTATGAGTATTCCTATGAGAATTTCCATTGGATTAGTGGTGAAGCTTTCAAAAGATAAATTAATTTTAATTCTATGTTGAGGTTGTTGTCAAATCATGGGAGATGACACTATAGAATTTCTAGTGCGGTACTTGGATGCTAATGTTGAATGGTCCTTCAGTAAGATAGGGGAATGATATATATGAATAGGGTGCAGACATTGCACAACAACGACCTAAATTATTGATAAGATTCCATCAGACTTATCATATGAGATCTTCTTGAAAATTGCAGTAGCTATTGCAGGGTAAGTATAGGCCAATTAATATGAGTATTTTGATTGGATCAGAGGCATTGCACAAAAGAAGTCACATGATAACATAGTTGCACATGGGTGGACTACAAGAAGTATCTGTTAGGAGAAAAAAGTTGTGAAGGATAATGCAAAAATATGTATATGAAGATCATGCATATCTTAGATTTTTATCAAGTAGAATTTTGTTATATCTTGGCAACATTGGTCGAAACAATTTATGCACCAAAGTGCAAGGGGGAGAGTTCGCCTGGATCATTCTTGTTAAGATAATACAGATGGGTGAGCCTATTGGGAAATATTAATAAATGATTAACTCATGTTCTTGATAAGATGGAACTCTAAATGATCTTGTGAAACTGCCCTTGCTATGATTAAATACATATTGCATCAATAAGGATGCCTCTCAGTGAAGAAAATTCAAGGTGGACTTGACTATACTATTTACAATAAGAGAAAAGTTGTGGAATAGATCAACTGGGATGTAAAACCCAGGTTGTGCAAAGGAAATGGAAGGGAGAATCCCTTGGCACCTCTCTTGTTGTTTGTGATCTTTTTCTCTAGAATGAGAAAGCTAATGCATAGGGATAGTTAAAGCTTCATAATATTGATAAAAAAAAAGAAAAAAAAAACTGAAATGCATTTGCATTAATAAACACATTGAGGAGATGATGTGGTATAGTGCATATAGTCATGTTAGGGCTTATCTATAATGTTTCTAAGTTAAATAATTGATGTGGGCATGTACTTTATGATTGGCATGATAGTTGATGTAATCATGATTGTGATTGAGACTAAGAATGGTTGAAGATGTCGATGACATGGTTATATGCGGTGGAAAACCTCATGCAGTGGACCAAGACAAGAGGATGACTATTGAAAGGCTGATGAAGGGATCATGCGAACTCCCAGAAAGTATGAGGGATCATACATGCCTAAATGGGAATGTATGAGTGATGAGGAACATGTGCGGGTGATGCACATACACACATACAAGCTAACACACACACACAAATGATTTCAAGGAGCATTGTCTACATTGTTTGGATGCATGATGTGAATGCATGGATCCTAATGTGAGAGCTTGCATGAGTATGTCTATGGAGAAATAAATAGAGATTGTTGTATATTGGGTAATGTTATTGTTGTACATTTGAATATATCTCAAAGGTTATGTTGATTGGAATAGTTCTATGAGTGGGTTGTAAACCACTCCTCAGAAAGATTTGGTATAAAGTGTTCACATAAAAAGTGAGAAGGAGTGTTGTGTATGACCTGATATACGATAGGGATTCTTTTGTCATTGGTTATCTTGTGAGAGAAATAAACATACTTATGAGTATTCCTGCGAGAATCACCATTGGATTAATCGTGAAGCTTTCAAAAGATAAATCAATTTTAAGTCTATGTTGAGGATATTGTCAAATCATCGGAAATGACACTATAGAATTGCTAGTGTAGTCCTTGGATGATAATGTTGAATGGCACTTCAGTAAGATAGGGGACTGATGTATATGAATAGGGTGCAGGAATTGCACAAAAGTGACCTCGATTACTAATAAGAGGCCATTAGACTTATCAAATGAGATCTTCTTGAAAATTGTGGTAGATATTATAGGGTAAGTATGGGCCAATTAATCACTAAGTATTATGATTGGATCAAACCCATTGCACCAAATAAGTTGTATGGTAACATAGTTGCACATGGGTGGACTACAAGAAGGTTTTTTCAGGACAACAGAGTTGTGAAGGATAATTTCAAAGTATGTACATGAAGATCATGTATGTCTTAGAATGTTATCAAGTAGATTTTTGTTATATCTTGGCAACATTGGTTGCAACAATTTATACACAAGAGTGCAAGGGGAGGGTTCCCCTAGATCATTCTTGTTAAGATAGTACGTCTAGGTGAACCTATTGGGAAATATTAATAAATGATTAAATGCATGTGCTTGATAAGATGGAACTATAAATGAGATTGTGAAACTTCCCTTACTATGATAAATGAAAATTGCATCAATAAGGGTAGCTCTCAGTGAAGAAAAGTCAAGTTGGACTTGACTATACTACTTAAGAGTACAGAAATGTTATGGAATAGATAAACTGGGCTATAAAACTTAGGTTGTACAGAGGAATCAGAAGGGAGAATCCCTTGGAACCTCTCTTGTTGTTTTTTATCGTTTTCTCTAGACTGAGAAAGCTAATTTGTAGGGATAGTTAAAGCTTGAGAATATTGATAAAAACAAGAAAACAAATAACTAAAATGCATTTGCATTAATAAACACATTGAGGATATGATGTGTTAGAGTGAAACAACCATGTTGATCTATAAACTTATGTGGATATTCCATTGGAATAGTTCGTCACAACATATCTGATAAATAAATCTGAAATCTACACTATGAAGGTTAAATTCCTTTAGATTCTAGAATCTTTAGTTACTAATTTTTTGCTTATGAATGAAATAGATAAAATGTGGAAAATAGAGAACAATAAAATAAAATCACACACCATCCACAAAACAACACAAATATTTTATCTGGGAAACCCTTATGGGAGAAAACCCAGCTAGAAGGTGAGGTTGCTCTGCTCTTTTTTCTCTGGTATGGAAACAATGCAAGTACAAAGGAGAAGGCACTCTCTATGGAGATACCTGAGACCCATGGCCTATCAGACTACTACATAACATTAACCTCCTCTATTATTCTCTCTAATTTCTCACTCCTAGTTGTTCTACTCTATTATGGAACAAAATACAATAGCATAGAATGGAACCCTTTCTTCTCCTAGCGACCCAGTATTTAACATAGCTTGATAGTAGTCTAGGGTTAGGGAATTGACTTCCTCAACCCTCAATTAGTGA
Source organism: Picea engelmannii (assembly GCA_009831015.1). NCBI lineage: Eukaryota > Viridiplantae > Streptophyta > Pinopsida > Pinales > Pinaceae > Picea > Picea engelmannii. Next base: position 15,377 of record ML803389.1, read on the forward strand.
TCGGGTTTGTACATTCCAAAATTCTCTTAGAAAATCTAGTACGTGGCTATCCCCACACGTTTAATTAATGGAGGTTGACATGGTATCCACTCACACCATGGTGATCAATACGGTAGGTCAACTTGCGGGAGGCATAATTTTCGCATATGAACTTTGATTGAGGTAATTCTTGCACCGTCAGAAAGGCCTTAGTGTGTATAATATATAAATAAGCTCCATAGTAAGGTTTGGACCATAAAAAAATGTAGTTTAATGTCTCAAAATGGATCCATAATATTTTAGATGGTTTTGTTGGACCCAAATTTCCAAATTTGGACTAGTCGCTAAAATGGCTCTACAAGTTGATTCCTCCAATGTTTTACCCATAAAGCATCAACATAGATGAAAAATAATATAATGATAAAATTTATATCATACCTCTCCATTTAGGGAGGATTTTTGTCCCCAAAATATTTACTAAATGAGGCGAGGAAAGTTTTCCTCTACCTTCTCCTTGGAGTACCATTTTTCTTTTCTTAGATGTTGTCCTTTCAACCCAATATGCCAAAGGTCATGTTGCCCCTGTATTATTGTTATGTACCTCTTTTGCAAAATTGTGTCTTCTACCAACTCTTCCTGACCATCTGGTGCTAATTCCTCTATGGAAGGTAGGACCTACTCCTCCTCTTGATCCAAGATGGAAGGCTCATAGAGTTTGAGATTCTCCACATTCACTACTGAGTAAATGGGCATGTATGGGGGTAGATTGTGTTTGTAGGAATTATCTCCCACATTTTCCAATGCCTCAAAATGACCATACAAAAGAACCTTGATCTTCTTACGAGGACTCAATAGTCTTTCCTTATTCAACTATAACCATAATTGTCTTCCACTCTAAATGTTCTCTATGTTCTGTGTTGGTCATGTCTAGCCTTGTACTTTTCCCGTGACTTCTTCAACTTTTCTTTTAATTGCAAATGGATTTGTCTAATCTTCTCAACATTTTTTTCTACTTTTAATGCATCTCCTATGAGGTCCTCCGTCACTCCTCCTTCCTATCCATATACAACATCTAAGGTGAAGGTGGCAAATATCCAAATCAAGTTTTAAAAGGTGAATTACCAGTAGAAGTGTGGACTACTTTTTTATAATACCATTGTATATAGATCATATTTTCATCTGAGGTATTTAGATTCTTCTAATTGTAACCTCTCAAAAGATGCACCAAAGTCCTGTTGACAAATCCAATCTGCCCATTTTTCTTTGGATGGAATGTTGTAGACCTCTTGAGCTTAGTTTCCATCTTCTCCCACAATGTAGTCTAGAAGGCACTGATAAATCTGGTGTCCCTATATGAGATTATGCTCCTTGAGATCCCAAAGTGCACCCAAACCTATTCAAAGAACAAGCTTGTTGCTTCCTGTCCCTTGATGGACTTTTTACAATGCATGAGAATGCACATTTTACTGAACCTATCAAATACCACAAATAAATAGCCATGTCCCTTCCTGGTTGTTGGTAAACCTCCCACAAAATCCATGGAAATATTTTCCCAAGGTAGAGTTGGTATAGGTAAGGAATGGTATAGACCTTGCTTCCTGTTACTGGATTTGCTGGTACAACAAAGTATCCATCCTCTAATATATTGTAGCATCCCCATCCTTATACTGTTGAGCTATGCCACATAAAAATATTATTCCCAATGTATATATTTATATAAATTTAAATAGACAGATATATTCTGAAACTACACAGAATCATGCGGAAACAACAGTAAAAGTATACATGCAAAATACATAAGAAAAACCCATAACATAAAAGCATGTATAAATAAAAATCATGTAGTTCACACAAAATTGATACTTATCTTTTAATATATGCCCACTCACTACGTGCAGACCTTCCATGAGCCTCCCATCCTTAGACCACAGTACTCATAACTCTTAGAAATGGGTCAACCCTGTGCTGGGACTAAACTCCACCTAGGTAAAGGGGTTTCTAACCAAGTTGAAGCTACACATTCAACAGGAAGGATTACATCCCAAGTGCCTAATAAAACTATCAACCTGAAAAATATCATTCCCCACATGCTTGTCCCACCCCAGGAAGCGTGCCCCTTCTCTACTCAACAGTCCTTTGGTTGCCCCACCTCCCTTCCAGGGTTTCAACAACAGGATGAACAAGAAGTCTCAGAGAACTGTAGCTACAGTTGGGCTCCCTTAGGAAATCAATTCCCAACAATTCTCTCACCTGGAGAGAGTTTCTCATAGGCTTGACAACCTGCCTCTTCAATCCCATGGGCCTGACAACCCTCTTCTTCAATCCAACTCTCTATTCAACCAGGTACATGCTTAGGTGAAGGAAGCAACATAAAACATATTATGGAACATGTGGTGGAAACAACCATGCTCAGGCAAGGAACATGGCATTGCCCATAACATGAACGGTGTGGTTGATGGTCAACAACATAGTTCGATTAAGGAATCGTACTAGCTTGGGCAAGGTACCACGTACAACTTTAGGGTTACAGAGGTTGAATGCTGGAGTCACTAGTCCGGACGTGGTGAAACAATGGAAAACTAGTAAATAGTGAAAATGCGAGGGTGACTGGGGAGAATCGTTGAGTGTGTCCGAAATGGACTAATTTCCCCACATTTATTTGCATGCTCCCTTGATGACACATGGCCCTCCAGGAGCTCGTTTCTCTCCACTTGTATTTCATTTCTCTTTCTCATAAGAACTTAGGATATCATAAGGTTTATCCATGCCTTAGACTTTAGGAATAATAATATAATATTCCCTTAGAGATAATCCCTCTAGCTTAGCCCCTTTCCCTTCCTAGTAGATTTTAGTCCCCCATAATATTTTATCATGGTTGGTCTACACGCAATGATGTATTTTTATTAATGATATGAGTGTTTACATATACAAAAATAGGCTCATTGGCCTTTAGCATCTAGGCTCTCCGGCATAATAATCACGTAATCTTTCTGGATTATAATAAGTTGGCTCACCAACCTATAAAACATATTCACATTTACAACATGGGCTTGGTCTTGGGGATGTTACATCCCCCTCCCCTTATTTATGCATTGTCCTCAGTGCAATATATTTACCACCAAAATTTCAAAAGCCTTAAAAAATATGTGGGTATTCTACCCGCATAGAATCCTTGTGCTCCCAAGTTGTATCCTCAGGACCGTACCAAGTCCATTGGACCTTTACTAGTGTTATGGCTCAATTCTGGAGCTGCTTGATCTTCCAGTCCAATATGCACACCAAATGCACTTGAAAATGCCTTCTTGCTCCACCTAAATCACATTCCAATCAATAACATGATTAGCACGAGGTACATACTTTTTGAGCAATGATACATGTAATACATTATGAATAGACATTGATGCAATAAATCCAAGCATGTATGCTACAAACCCAATCATCTCTATGATTTCAAACGGCCCACAGTAACGAGCTTCCAACTTTGAACAATTTCCCAACTTTAGGGAAATTCTGTTAACCTTCACTTTCAAGAATACATGGTCACCCACTTTAAATTCACTATGAGTTCTGCCCTTATCAGCATAGTTTTTTTGCCTATCTTGGACAACCTTTAGATTAAATTTTATTTTTGACATCTACTCTTCTATTTCCCTAAGAAACTCTAGCCCAACCACTTCTCTATCTGTTGGGTTGTCCCAACTTACTGGTGTGTTGCACCTTCTGCCATAAAGTGCCTCAAATGGACTCATATTTAGAGATTCTTGGTGTTAGCACTAGAAGTCAATCCTGGATTGCAACAAGAGCCTGATAACCATCAGTTTTATGTCACAGGTTAGTTTTATAAAGGGTGATTGAACGAAAACAAAATCAGAACTATATCGTTTAACTTAGAAAACTGGACCAAGAAATGCATGAACAGGTGAGGTCTTGAATATAAATTCAATCAATAAGTGTAGTAAAGGGTGAGTAGGTGAACGAAAAATAAGGAAAAGCTCTGAATGCAAGCTCAACTTGGACCAGAGCTTCAGACACTAGGATATGACTTGAAAGTCACAGCTAAAATGGCACGGTGATCAAACCTTCATCACGATGCTATGATAACAACTCGACTGGATCTCCCATGCCCGAGTTACTTAGTGTATAAAGAAGAGAGGTAATGTGAGGAACTGGTTAAAACTAGTTACAGTGACACTGTGATCAAACCTCCATCACAACGACAAAACTACTCTCGACTGGATCATCCATGCCCGGGCGTTCTAACACATGAGTTACAAAGAGATGGAAAGGAGATGATTGTCATTAAACGAGAAGTCTCATAATACCATACATAACCAAAGAACCAGAGATCTCAGTAAACTTTACAATCGGGAGCTTAGCTCTACCATCGATAGATACAAAAATGGAAAAAATGCCTACATAAATTTGGAACTTTCTTGGACTCCCTGAAACACCATCATGTCAGGAGATCAATGCTTGACATTGAGGAGCTTCTCTATCAGGCTGCACATGCAAACGTTGGGCAGACTGCCCACACAGTCTTCTGATGGATGCGATCTTTGTGAGAAAGGACTAACATTCACCTCTGCGCTTGTCTTTTCCCGGCTTTCCATTTAAGGGAGGAGACAATGTCTCACCCACCTTCTGCATTTTCATTAACTGATTCTTGAGATTTAGAAAGACTCTGGTCAACTCTACTCCTACAGGACGTGGCGGTCTCCCTTTGGTTGTTGTTGCTTTGTTGGGAAGCTATGAGAAGGCCCTATCTGCTAACGTGGACGAGGATAACATGGGGCGCATGACACAAAATGGTTTAATGGGGGGGGGGAGGCCATGTGGACAGGCGCGATGGAAGGAAATCGATTAGGTGGACGAGTGGTAAGACCTGTGGACACTGAGGTGGAGGTAACAGGTGACGGGGACATGGGGGTACAGGTGTCAGGAGACAAAGGGATGAAAGAAAAGAGGAAACGACACCTGGAAAGGTAGAGGATGGGTGTATGGTGGTAACTTGGTGAGTAAGGATGATGTGATGGTGAAGGGAGAGTGAAGACGGTCGGTTAGGGAGGAGATGACTGGGAGTGGGAGACACACGGCAGGAGGGGAGAGGACGATGAGCAATGTAGAGATGGTGATAGGTCGGGAAGACAATGAGTGGGGGACAGATGGAAGGATAGGATTGGCAAGCAGGCTTGGGAGGTAGGTGTCAGGATAGCGAGGGGCCCGCGCGAGAACCAATTAATTTCGGACCCCCCCCCCCACGTTAAAGGCATAAGAGAAAGGGGGGTCTAGAATTGGACCTCAGCCATAGATCTGGGTGATTTAATCCCAGTC
>ML803389.1:20741-32881 GCA_009831015.1 Picea engelmannii
GTTAAAGGAAAAAAGGTAGGGGGGTCCAGAATTGGACCTCATCCATAGATATCGGCACATGGATCACGGTTTCCCATATCTACACCCATTTTAAATCATACGCGTCTGCTCACGAAACTTAGGACAAGTGGGGTTTTTACCCACTTTTGTCATTTTTTTTGCCAAAGGGGGCATTCGCTAGGAAAACATCCTCCTTACAACATTAGGTGATAACATCAGGTTCCATGGGGGATGGCATGCCCCCTGCGGGCTGCCAAGAACTCCTTTTGCAACTTCAGTGCCTTGTTGTTGGGCAACGGAGTTCCTTATTGAAACCAAACACAAACATAAAACACTATTTACAAAAATAGAGGAGCCTTCTAAGGCTCAAACAAAACATTTCTTCAGGAAATGCCCATTCATAGGGCCATTAAAAACCTCCTCGCCTTCCAAATCCTACAACCTGTAGGTGTTATTTAAAAATACTTCAGACATTTTGAAGGGCCCAATCTAGAGGGCTTCAAACTTGTTGTGTTTGCCTCTATCATGTCTGGGTGCATCCCATTTAAGTACCATATCTCCCAACTGGAAATATTCTTTCCTAACCTTCCTGTCAAAGGCCTACTTGATCTTCTGTTGATGATCGTGAGCTCTGTCCATTACGTCCTCTATGGTCTATTGCACTTCCATTAGTTGATAAATTCTTCTAATCATATGGTTTGGCTCCCCTTCATAATCTTAAAAGAATTTGGCTACAGGTAGCACCAAGTGAGTGGGAAACACAACTTTTTTCCCATAAACAAGATGGAAAAGGGAGGTGCCTAAAGAGCTCTTGGTTGTCACTCGATCATCCTATAGAGTGAATTTGAGCTTTGAATCCCAGGCCTTCTTATTATCTTCCAACAATCTTTTAATGAGCTTGATCAGGATTTTATTGGAAGACTCTGTCAGCCCATTTCCTTGAGGATAATAGGGGGTGGAATGAATCAGTGAAATCTCAAACTGCTAACAGAACTTAACCAAATGCTCAGACCTTAAAGAGGCGGCATTATCAGTGAAACTTTTGTTGGGGCAGCCAAGCCTTGCTATGATGTCTTCCAGGAATATAATGATTACTTTATGAGAAGCACTCATGGTGGGGATAGCCTCTATCCATTTGGTAAAATAATATGTTGTAGTTAAGATCCACCTGTGTTGACTACTTGAATCAGGATGAATCTCTCCAATTAATTCCAACCCCCATTGTTGAAAGGGTGTTGCCACTACCACAGGCTTTAGTGGCAGATATTTGAGTTGTTTCTTTCCTGAGAATCTTTGGCATTTGATGCAGGCTCTGACCTCTCTGCAGACATCAGTGAATAAGGTGGGCCAGTAGTACCCAGCCCTGAGAATTTTGTGGGTTGTAGTCTTCCAGAAATGGTTTCCCCCACATAGGCTGCTATGGAAATCAAACATCACTTTCTAGGCCTCCTGTGGATTCAGACACCTCAGAAACACCCCTAGAGGGTCTCTCCAATGCAAGACTTGGTCAATAAGGAAATATTTGCTTGCTTTGAGCTTTAAATCTCTTGCCTTACTCTTCCACATTTCGTCAAGGGGATTTAATTTTAGCAGAAAATATATAATATCTCTATACTAGGTGCACTCTACTAGTGTAGGACTGTATTGAGGATTTCCATCAGAAAATTCAGCCCGTTGATTTTCTGAGAAATCATTGATGAAGTTAACCCCCAAGGCTATGCAATTGGATTCAACCAACAACTTGGCTAAAACCTTCCCTTTAACCAAATTGGTGGGCTTAATCTCGAGATCAAATTCAAGGATCTTGGCAATCCATTTACCCCTTCTCCCATCTATGTTAGGTTGTATGAGAATGTCCTTCACATAAACTAAAGGAACATATGCAATCACCTTTGAGTGCAAGACATAGACTCTGAAAACTTTGAGAGCCTTAACCAAGGCATAAGCATGTTTCTCCATGATTTCATAGCTGACTTCTGCATCTCTTAATGCCTTACTGAAGAAGGAAATGAGTTGCTCTCGTCCTTCCTCATTTTTCTACAATAAAACCGCTGCTACTGTGTCAAAAGAAGCGAAAGAAAAAATCAGGAATTCCTTGGAATAATCAGGATTGGTCAGCACAGGTGCCTCAATCAATGCCCTTTTTATTTGAACAAAGGATTCCCTGGGTTCAACAGTCCATTTAACTTCATTTCCCTTTCTAAGCATGGCTGTGATGTGCTTCACCAACTCAACAAAATTTGAGACAAACCTCCTCAAAAAGTTAATCTTTCCCAAAAAAATCTGGACTTCCTTTCTGGACCTGGGAAGTGGTAAGGTCTGAATTGCCTCCACCCTGCTGGAATCAATTCTCACTCCCTCTGTTGATACTATATGGCCCAACAATTTTCCTTCCTTCATGGCAAAGAGAGACTTCTTGGGGTTTAAGGAGAGGCCAAACCTTCTGCATTTCAAGAAAACCTTCCTCAAGTGACAGCAGCGCTCCTTGTCAGATCTGGAGAAGACTGTGATGTCATCTAGATAAATCACCATGAACTGATCTTTATCCCCACTAAAGGCTATGTCCATGGCCCATTGAAACGTTTCCCCTACATTCATCAATTCAAAGGGAATTTTATCATGCATGAATGTGCCTGAAGGAGTTGTGAATGTCATTTTCTCCCTATCTTCAGGTAGAACCGAGATCTGATTGTAGCCAGAAAATCCATCGATCATCGATATTCTGGATGCCCCAGTTACCCTCTGCAATATGTGTTACATCTTTGGTAAAGGGTAATTTTCCTTATTTGAGATCTTTTTTATATTTCTGAAATCAACACAGAGTCTGATCTCTCCACTCTTCTTCCTTACTGGACCAGGTTGGCCACCCATTCAGAATATCTCAAAGGGACAATGATTTAGGCATCCAACAGTTTCATTACCTCCCTTTCCATGACAGGAAACAACATAGGATTAATCTTTCTTAGTTTCTACCTTAATGTCTTGGCCTCCTCTTTCAGTGGGATCTTATGCTCAATGACAGTTGTGTCATATGTTCTGAGGTCTTCATAGTTCCATGCAAACACATCAACAAATTCTTTCAATAGCTTAGTGTATTCTACCCTCTTCTCCTTTGACAGGCTACTTGATAGCTTGACAAACTTGGGATCCCTTTCTGTGCCAATATTGCACTCAACTACATCGGCATCATCCCTCAGATTGTTTCCCTTTACTGCCACATCATTTCTATGAAATAAACTTTCCAAAGGAACCAACCCCTTGGGAATATGATTCTTGGGTAGCTGAACAATATGATGATCAAAAATATTGTTTAGAAAAATACCAGCAATAGGGTCGGATTCAGAAGTAGGGTCTTGATCAATGTGCAATGCTGAAAATTCCTCAACAGTCTCCAAGAATCTTTTGATCTCAAGATCATCCTCAAACACCTTCCAATGTTTGACATTGTTAGGTATGGAGAGCCTGTATTTTACTTCTATATCATATATGAGTTTGGGTGGCAAAGGAACTCTGAAATTGCTTGCTGAAACAACCAGAGAATCAACCTAAGTGTTTTCTCCTCTTGGAATAAATGATATGTTGAATGATAGGAAAAAACTGTCAATGAGATCCCATACTTCATTCCTATAGCTCCTGAGCTGAGGGTGTTTGGCCTAATAGATATTTTTGACATGTTGGATGATCAACTCAGCATCACCAAACACTGATATTTATTTAATTCCCATGTCGTTTGTAGCCCTCAAACCTAACACAAGAGCTTCATACTCTACCACATTGTTGGTAGCTTCAAACTCTAATTTGTATGACAGAGATATGGTTTCCTAAGCAGGGGAAACAAAAACTATTCTGACCCCTGCTCCATCTTTAGAAGAATCTCCATCAACGAACATTCTCCATACAGAAGTAAGTGGGGAAGAATCTTCATGGGGGCTAATTGGTTGCTTTCTAAGTTGAAGGGGAGACTCAGGGGTGTCGGTGAGGTTCAACAAGATGGATCCCAAATCAATGTCAAGGGAAAATATGGGATGATTGGTGGGGTCTTCCTCATCACTGACAATGTAGGTCAGTTGAGCTTCTCTGTACAATCTTCTGTGTTCACCTCCAAATACTGGAATGGTGGCATATGTGAGGTCCATCTGTAATGTCCCTCCAAGATTTTTTATCCAATATCTTGACAACAACATGCCAAACTTGGGAGGAACATCAACTACCACAATGTCCATGACCACACTCTTCATGGGAAGCTGAAACAATGATACTACCAGATATTTGATGTCACCAAGACATTGCACTCTCCTTGAATCAAAGGAGTACAAATCATGATAAGCCTTTGTGACTTCCAGTCCCAACTCTTCCATGACTATTTTGGGCATGAGGTTATGGGATGCCCCAGAATCCATTAGACAATTATGCATCACCTTATCATGTATATTTAGGGATGTGTAGAAGGGAGGGGATGAATCATCTCTATCTTATACCATAGGGCCTAGGATGACTGTTGGCTTTTCATCCTGAAGGTTGACTGAGTCTGTGGAATGGTAAGATGGCTCAGGCTGCAAAATCTTAGAGAGGGATCTTTTGAAATCTTCATGTTTGAACAGCTCTGAAATGGGCACATTAATTCTGATTTTTTGAATTTCATGTTCAAAGCTAAAGGAAGGAGGAGACTTTTGAATTTCCCTTACGTCTGAGACATGATCTTTGGCTGTTGGCGAGAGATTCTGAGTTTTCTTTTATTTGGTGATATTTGTTTCTTGTTTAGTAGTCTTCTCTTCCATGAGGGGTTTATCAGACTTCTCTTCTTTCTTATTTGATCTGAGGCTATATTTATTGGGACTGCTATTATTGGCTTTCTCCCCTTTTCTTAGCTCATTTATTTGACTATTCATGAGAGACTCTTCGTATGCTTCTTGAGTCAAATGGGGAAAAGGGGAGGTATCTCCAAAACAATGAATTTTAGGGTCAAGCTCTTCTTCTCCCCTCTCATCATCATCAACAAGGTTATTTTGAAGAGGGGCTTGAATTCTCTTATCATCTATGTTTATGTTCATCTGTTCCCTTGTCATAATCTAGGGAACATTGTTGTTCAGTCTCCTAAATTCGCCTATGTTATCCGTGTTTTGAAGATTCTTGTATGTTTGTTTCTCCTCCATTTTCATTTTTTCCATTTCTACAGTCAGAGACTTTACCATCTTGGTCAACTCGTCTACTTGAGGGTGGACTGAAGAAGAACCAGAAGTTGATGTCTCAGACTTCCCTCTTCCTCTATCTTTGTCAAATTTTCTTCTGAGCCTATTAACTGCCAACACATTAGACTCTACCTCCAGGGCTGCATCTTGCTTGTTGGCCAAGGAAATAACTCTTTTTTCTCTGAGAAGGAGGCAAAAATCAAGGTCAAAATCACTAGCATAAGTGATTTTGGCAGAGGCTTCTGAGGGATTTATTTCAACAGGGATCTTATTATACATTTTATTGAATCTTTTGGAGAAATCAGAGACAGACTCTCCTTCCATTCTTTCCAAGGACCCAAACTCTATCATGTAGTACATGAGATCTTTTTCATCTCCCCACTGTCTCAAAAAGGCATTATCTAAAGCCTCATTCCCAACAATAGATCTAGGGGTCAGTCCCCTAAACCATTTCCTAACCTCGCCATCAAGACTCTGGAAAAAGACTCTCATCCAGACATCTTCATTTTTGATGTTCAGGTTGTCTGCATAGTTGTAGAAGGCAGCAAGATGCTCTTCAACATTTATGTCTTCCTCTCCAGTGAATTTAGGCATATATTTCAAGTAATCTCCAGCAGGGAGAGGATTCAAGGGATGAGGTAGGACTCGGGGAGCATATCTTGTAGCCATTATGTCATCCATTATGTTTCCAAGGGGATTAGCACCTGCCATAGGAATATTAGGTGGAGGAGAACTAGGAGGAGAAGGTGTTCAGACAGGGGAAACTGGAACCGAACTTGTGGGAGGGAAAGGAAACAGCAGAGGATTCAAAGAAAAGGCTACATGGCTTGATTCAGCAAAGGCTTCTCTCTCAGTAGTAGCAGCAACAGTAATAGGAGGAGGGGTGGTAAAGCTCACAATGGGAAAATATTATGCAGTCTAGGGTCTAGACCAAGGAACAGCTTCAAGAGAGAAAGGAGTGACAAGGATTTCTCCCTCCAATCCTAGACCAGGAGGGGAAATCTCAACAGGAGCACTACCTAAATTTAAAGTTCTGGAAACTCCAGCAAAAGGTATGACAAGGGTGTGAGGAACAGAAAAAGGAGTTTCTACAGAAGGAGATGGGAAATTATCAGAAATACCTGGTTCAGCAATAGAAGCTCCTTGTCGAGAGGCCTTTCCCTTTCTGATAATCTTCTCTGGGTCATCTTCAGGTGTTGCTAAATGCACCTGTGGAGTAGACCTCGTATGTCTGCCTATGGAAGCCACAGCTGAAACAATGGAGTCTCTTGTGGTTTTGCATCAATGGAATCACCACAGTGGAGTCGTCACAATGGAGTCGCCAGGTGCACAGTCACAATCTTATAGGGCTCTGATTCATGATGCACCTTCAGAATTAGAGGTTCTATGTCGTTCAATCCCAGGGAAAATTTTCAACTTCGTCCCTGGCAACGGCGCCAGAAATGTTAGCACCAGAAGTCACTCCTAGATTGTAGCAAGAGTAAGACTGATACCCATCAGTTTTATGTCACAAGTTGGTTTTATAAAGGGTGAACGAATGGAAACAAACTCAGAACTATATCATTTAACACAGAAAACTGGACCAAGAAATGCATGAATAGGTGAGGTCTCCGATCTAACTTCAATCAATAAGTGTAGTAAAGGGTGAGTAGGTGAACAAAAAATAAGGAAAATCTCGGAATGCAAGCTTAGCTTGGATCAAAGCTTCAGACACTAGGATATGACTTGAAAGTCACAGCTAAAAAAGCACGGTGATCAAACCTTCATCACGATGCTATGATAACAACTCGACTGGATCTCCCATGCCCGAGTTACTTAGTTTAGAAAGAAGAAAGGTAACGTGAGGAACTAGTTAAAACTAGTTGCAGTGACACTGTGATCAAACCTCCATCACAATGACAAAACTACTCCTGACCGGATCATCCATGCCTAGGCGCTCTAACACATGAGTTATAGAGAGATGGAAAGGAGTCGATTGTCATTAAATGAGAAGTCTCAGAATACCATACATAACCAAAGAACCAGAGATCTCAGTAAACTTTACAATCAGGAGCTTAGCTCTACCATCGATAGATACAAAAATGGAAAAAATGCCTACATAAACCTGGAACTGGCTCGGACTCCCTGAAACACCATCATGTCAGGAGATCAATGCTTGACATTGAGGAGCTTCTCTGTCAGGTTGCGCATGCATAAGTTGGGCATACTTCCCACGGAGTCTTCTAATGGACGTGATCTTTGTCAGAAAGGACTAACAGTCACCTCTGCGCTTATATTTTCCTGACTTTCCATTTAAGGGAGGAGACAATGTTAAACCTACCTTCCGCATTTGCATTAACTAATTCTCAGGATTTGGAAAGACTTTGGTCAACTCTTCTCCTGCAGGACATGGTGGTCTCCCTTTGGCTACTGTTGCTTTGCTAGGAAGCTACAAGGAGGCTCTGTCTGTTGATGTGGAAGAGGATAACATGGTGTGCATGAAACAAAATGGTTTAATGGGGGGGGGAGGCCATGTGGATAGGCATGACAGAGGGAAAATGATCAGGTGGACGAGTGGTAAGACCTGTGGACATTGAGGTGGAGGTAACAGGTGACGGGGACATGGGGGTATAGGTGTCAGGAGACAAAGGGACGAAATAAAAGAGGACACGACACCTGGAAAGGTAGAGGACAGGTGTATGGTGGTGAATTGGCGAGTAAGGAGGATGTGATGGCGAAGGGAGAGTGAAGACGATTGGTTAGGGAGGAGATGACTGAGAGTGGGAGACACACAACAGGAGGTGAGAGGACGATGAGCGACGTCGAGATAGTGATAGGTCAGGAAGACAATGAGTGGGGGACAAATGGAAGGATAAGACTGGCGGGCAAACTTGGGAGGTAGGTGTCAAGACAGCAAGGGGCCTGTGCAAGAACTGGTTAGTTCTGGACCCCCCCCCCTCCCCCGCCCCCCCTACGTTAAAGGAATAAGAGAAAGGGGGGTCCAAAATTGGACCTCAGCCATAGATCTGGGCGCTTTAATCCCAATCATTCAAACTTGTGCGGCACCATATCGGACCCCCCCTTACGTTAAAGGAAGAATGGTAGGGGGGTCTGTAATCGGACCTTGTCCATAGATCTAGGCGTGTGGATCACAGTCGCCCAGATCTACACCCATTTTAAATCATACGCGCCTTCTCACGAAACTTAGGACAAGTGGGTTTTCGACCCTCTTTTGTAATTTTTTCTGCCAAAGGGGGCATTCGCTAGAAAAACATCCTCCTTACAACATTAAGTGATAACACTTGGTACCCGTTTTTGTAAGAAAACTCTACCAAGTGTAGATAGTCTTCCCATTTCAACGGTTTGTCCATCACATACATCCTCAACATATCCTCAATCACTTGATTCGCCCTTTTTGTTTGTCCATCAAATTCTGGATGATAGGTTGTCTTGAAATTCAAAATCGTTCCAAATCCTTTAAATAATCCTTTCCAAAAGTTGGAAGTGAATTTTGGATCTCTATCAAACACAATTTTCTTGGGTATGCCATACAGTCAAGCAATTTCCTTCATATAAATATCAACAACATTGCTTTCATTGTGTGTGAGCTTCACTGGAATAAAACGACCAGCTTTGGTAAGCTTATCCACCACTACCATGATAGAATCAGATTGCTTGTTTGTTCTGGGAAGTTTGGTGATGAAATCCATTGTTACCACTTCCCATTTCCACTCTGGAATGGGTAATGTCTGTAGAAACCCAACTGTGTGTCTATGCTCAACCTTGACCTTTTGACACTCCAAACATTTGGAAATATACTCAACAACTTCCGTCTTCATGCCTGGCCAATAATATTGTCTCTTGACAGTTGCAATAGTTTTTTGATACCCTGGGTTCCCAACATAAGGTACATTATGAATTTCTTTCAATATCAGACTTTTAAATTCTTGGGAATTTGGCACATAAATTATACCTCTATACATCAGAATTTCATCATTTCCCAGCTTGTAGTCTTCAACTTTCTGCTACAAAATACCTTGTTGTAATTTTGTTTCCATTTCCATGTATTTCAAATCTGATTTTGCATCCTCCAAGATTTTTTCCTTCAAATCTGATTGGTACATGTTGATGTCTATAGCATGCAACTTGTGCACTCTCCTGCTAAGTGCATCAACCACCTTGTTCTCTTTCCCTTTGATATACTTTATATCAAATTCATATTCACTAAGTAACTCTAACCACATGCTTTTCCTGGCATTTAGAGTTGGTTGTCCAAATAAATATTTCAGACCATTATGGTCTATCCTCAACTCAAACCTATTCCCCATGAGGTAGTTCCTCCACATATTCAAGGCATGCACTATGGTTGCCAACTCCAAATCATGAGTAACATAGAGCCTTTCATGCTCCTTCAACTTCCTTGATTCATAACATACAAAATATCCATTATGGCTGAGGACTCCACCAAGTCCTTCTGTACATGCATCAGTGCATACTATGAAGGCTTCATTTGGATCTACTATCCTTATTATTGGAGCACTGGTTAATAATTTCTTCAAGTGTTGGAAACTCTTTTCACATTCTACTTTCCACTGAAACTTCACTCCCTTCTTTTGCAAGGAAGTGATCGGGTGTGTAATCCTTGAGAATCCTTCAATAAATATTATGTAGTAGCCCGCAAGGCCCATGAATGATCTGACCTCTGTCACATTCTTAGGCCCATGAATGATCTGACCTCTGTCACATTCTTAGGTGTTGACCATCCTCTAATGGTCTCAATCTTTTCTGGATCCACTGTTATCCCTTCTTCTGAGATAATATGTCCCAGATAATGGATTTGCTTCTGATACAAATGAGCACTTGCTCAATTTGGCATACAACTGATGCTCCCTTAATACCTGTAGTACCAACCTCAAGTGTTGTTCATGCTCTTCATTTGACTTGGAATATATAAGAATGTCATCCAAAAAGACAATGAAAAACTTATCCAGGTATTCTCTGAAAAATGCCATTCATTAAACACATAAAAACAACTGGTGCATTTGATAACCCAAATGGAACCATTGTGAATTCATAACAACCATACCTTGTTCTGAAAGCATTCTTGTTGATGTCTTCTTCTTTAATTATTACTTGATGATACCTTGACCTGAGATCAACCTTGGAGAATATTTTTGCATTCTTCAACTTATCAAAGAGGTCATCGATCCTTGGAAAAGGATACTTATTATTCACAGTTACCTTGTTCAACTGCCTAAAGTCCATGCAAAGTCTCAAGGTTCCATCCTTCTTCTTCACAAATAAAACTGGGGCACCCCAAGGTGACACACTTGGGCATATATACCCCTTCTTCAAGAGTTCTTCAAGATGCATTTGAAACTCCTTCACTTCTGGTGTACTCATCATGTAAGGAGTCTTGGATACTGGAGCTGCTCCACGCATCTGATTGATGGAGAAATCAATATCTCTTTTAGTGGGTAATCCTGGTACTTCTTTAAATACATCCTCAAATTATTTTATGACTTCATAATCCTCAATATTTGACACCTTATCTTTATATATCTCTTCCATACAAGATGCAAATAATTGACACCCTTTTCTGTAACATTTCTTCAGCTGCATTGCTGAAATTTCTCTAACAGTTATTTCCCTGGGAATTCCATGTACTGTCCTTAGGTTCCCTTCTCCATCCAAGCAAGTAAATGCCTTGTTATGATAGTCTAGGATGTCATGGTGTTGGTCCAACAAATCCATCCCAATTAAACAGTCATAGGAACCTAAAGGAAATATATTCAAATATGCCTTGGTGTTCAGTGCATTCATGTCCATTGGACATGACCTAACCATCTCATTAACTTTTTTTTTGGCTCTGGTAGCCATCTGCACCAACCAAGATTTTCCATGCTTGCTTCTTGGAAAATGAAATATTTCCACCATATTAGGATCTATATAACTATGAATAGCTCCTGAATCAATTAAAATATCAATGGTTTGGTTGTTGATCATACCTTCCACTTCAATCATATGTGACTAAAACTCTGCTTGCTTGTTGTCTAGGGCTGCATAGATCCTTGGTACACTTCTTCCCATGTCCTCCATTGTTTCAGCTTGTTGGACATTGTGAAAAATTCTCACTTTTTCACCTCTATGAGGACAGTATATAAACATATGATCACCTTTATAGCCCCAACATTGAATAGGTGGTTGCCTTGGCCTTTTCCCCTCTGTCTCCATTGTTCTGGGTTCTCTAGAAGTCGGTTGTCCCTAAGGATTATTTCTGAAGAATGGTGGCTTAGTCCCCTTCTTCCTCTATTCCATATTATATTTCTTCTTGTCTTCCCAATATTTTTGGAATTTTGGCCTTAGTTTATGTTGATCATAGAGGCATTTATCTCTCCTTATGGTCTCCTCCAATGTTTTGGAATCATCATATTGTATCTTATCAATGATGAATGATGGCAACACACTCAAATACCTCTGAATATTTATTGGCTCATCCTTGATGAAAGAAACATACTTCAGTAGTTCTAAAAACCTTCTCTCATATTCATCTATGGTAATACTCCCATACTTGAGTTCAAAGAACTCTTTCATTTTCTTGTCATAGTTTTTCTTGGTCAAGTATTTATTTTCAAAATACTTCTTGAATTCCTTCCAAGTGGCATTTTTCTCTTTAATGTTCTGCACCTGCACAAGTTGATCCCACCACATGGATGCATTTCCTTGAGTTGATGGATGGAAATTCTTCCTTCTGCGTGTGAGGAGTAATTATGTAATTGAAAATACTTCTTCATGCCTAGCAGCCATGTCTCAACATCTTCATCCTTCTTTGTTAGGAACCAAACATCAATATAGCATATAAAAACCTCAGGAAAAGTACTCAACGCCTTGAAAAAGAGATAATTTCAGATAATAAGCCTCTTCGAGGGGGAAACCTCCTTTTACCCCACTTAAATGTTCAAGTACAAGATG
>ML803389.1:40154-56374 GCA_009831015.1 Picea engelmannii
CCCCCCCCCCCCCCCCGCCCCCCCTCCCCCCACCCCCTTAAGCCTAATTGTAGTGACATAATAATAAAATGTGAGTCTCGACTACTAGGCCATTTTAGGTACTCAATACAATAATGGACCCCTCATAAAACGAGGAAAGAGGGAAAACCTCATGGGAATCCACCCCCTAAAGAGGAAATAAAAAAATGCTAGGTAAATTGTGACAATATACCCAATTGTCTCTACCAAAACTAAAATATCCCGCAAGTCAGAGAATTTCTTCTCAGTGAAGGATTTGGTGAAGATGTTTGTAACCTGCTGCTAAGTGGGGCAGTATTGTAGTGAAATCACTCGATCATGAATCATCCCCCAGATGTAATGCATCTGTATCTCGATATGCTTGGTTCTTTGTCTCTGAACCAAATCAGTGGATATCTGAATGGTACCCTAGTTGAAACAAAATATGACAGTCGGTATTTGATATTGAATCCCAAACTGAGAAATTAAACCCTGCAACCAAATACATTGTGTGGTGGTGATCCTAAAATATCTTTTAAAGACTATGGTTGAGTTTTTAAAGAATGAGTTCATTGGTATCATTCCATGTGTCTACGGGCTACGCTGGCACGCTTGGGCTCCTCTGAGTCTAGGTCCTGGTCATATGCTCTTGGCCATATGGTCGCACCCCCAAGCTCTACGCACATGCAAAATGGTTAGACCCTCTGTCTTCAGCCCCTGATCACACACCTTGGTCAACGGGCTAGCCTTGTCGACTGGGTGCTAACCCCACAAATCCGCGCCAAAGTATAAATTGAATGGTTATATGGCAGGGTTATATGGATACGTGTTGCGCCAGGGGCTGAGGCTAGGCCCCAGCCATTTACTCCACCCAAAATACACTGATGCAAGCTTAAATATAAGGTTTAAACCATATATTACAAGAACTAATGTGGGTGGGTCGGTAGCCCAACCCTGCCAAAACCATTCCCCACGTCCAGAGGTCACGGATTCGACTCTTGTGGAGTCCATAAAATTTTTCCATAACAACCAACAGAGGGGTGCCACGTGGTAGCCCATGATTGGGCACATGGCATCATTACATTGGCCCAAATGAGGACATGTGTCAAAAAATGATTTGTCCACCTGCCACCAACATATGCCCAGTCAGCATGCCACATGTCTAACATGTGTCAGTCTGTACTACCCAGTCACCTACCACGTGTCCATCTATACGACCACGTCACCTTCCATGTGTCACCTCTAGATGATCCCAAGTCAACATGATGACATCATCTTGACACATGTTGATGTCACATGTCGTACCTATTGACGTCAACATTGACTTTGACTAGTTTGACTTTTTGCATGTTTGGAAAAACGAACAAAATGCGATATCTTGCTCATACGTTGTATGTTTGAGCCCGTTCAAGTTGTGTTGGGTTTGTAACGATGAGGCCTACGCACATGTCAGTTTTGAAGTGATTTTGAGTACTTTGATGTTTAGGCCTTCCTGGAACCATTTTGATTCCTGGATCCATTTTGGATCACACCTCTCCACTAAGACCTTTTGGTCCTTCAAAAGGATACTAACTAATCATCAAGTGTGGGATAGAACACCCCACTTGTTCTCTGTCTTTAAACTCTGTCCTGTGCACCTGTCTCATCAAGATCAATTGTAAAACAACCATGACAACTAACAACATATTGTAAGCCACTTGTACTATGTTACATCTTACTGAAGACACTACCATCCATGTTGACAACATTAGAAATATGATTGCAAATGAGCTAATATGTTTTTAATACTTGCACGACATTAGCTTATCTTGAAGCAAAGTATGATTGAAATTCCATTCTACAATCATCTCATGTTCATGCTTAAGATCAATTGCTTGATTTGGGACAATTATAGGTGTGTTGCTTGCATGATCCGCCTTCCTTAATTGTTCCATTGTTTGAAGAGATTGATTTGTTTTTAAGTGATGAGGATGTACAACATATTCCTTGCCTTCTTTGATTACGTGATACTGATTTTGTTCAATGTACAAGATTTCTTTGAGATAATACAAATAAGGACTGCCTAAGACAATTCCACATTCATTTAGTGGCACCACATCACATGTTACCTCATCCACAAACTTAGATGAAATTGCAAACTTTAATGTGCATTTCTTTGTTATGTGCAATTTATTATTGTTGCTTATCCATTTAAGTGAGTAAGGTTTATGATGCATTTGAGTGTTTAATCCCAATTTTTTAACCACTTCCTCTGAAATCAAGTTAGATTGAGATCCACTATCTATCAATGTGTCGACTTTATTATGCTTCATTATGACCCTTATGTGAAACAATTTACTTCTAGAATCGTATCCATCACCAATTTTACCTATCAAATCAACTATTGTGATTTTAGATTCATCACCCAAATCTAATCCCAAGTCTGTTGGTCATGATGTTGTTGCAACAGTTTGCCTCCCTTTCCTCTCTTTGAACCATTTCAGTCTCTTCTCGGGATGCAATTGCCAACAATGGTCCTCAGCATGCCCTTCTTTCTTGCAATGCTTTCAAGAGAGATTATGTTACTTTCTTGCCACTGGATTTTCCTTCTTGCCATTCCACTTCCTTTTGTCCTCTTTCTTTGAAGATGATTCCCCTGATACACCAACTCTTGTTTTCCCTACCTCAATGTATGTTGCTTGAAAAAAAACCTCATCAAGATT
Organism: Picea engelmannii; assembly: GCA_009831015.1. NCBI lineage: Eukaryota > Viridiplantae > Streptophyta > Pinopsida > Pinales > Pinaceae > Picea > Picea engelmannii. Next base: position 42,854 of record ML803389.1, read on the forward strand.
AGCAGGTCCAAACATAAATACATTGTTACAAATATGTACAGGTAAACCTCCTATATACTTCATAAGAGTTTCTTGGGTGTGTAATGGAATGTCTAACATTAATGCCATCTTACGAAATTCATTTGTGTATTCTTGGACTATTTGTCCCTTTCTTAGTTTAAGACCTTGCCATTCAATTAAAGCCTTCTCTTTATAACCCAAAGGATAAAATTTCTTTCTAAGTGCAGAAACAAAAACTTTCCATGATGGAAATACATTACCCACTTGTTGCGTTCCATTTTGCAACTTTCTTTGCCACTAGATGAGTGTTGTGCCTACAAATCAAAGCGATGCCAATTTGATTTGAGTTGTTTCATCCTTGATTTGTTGCACACTACAATAAACTTCCATTTGTCTAACCCAGTTATCAAGCCTCTTTGCATTGACTTCACCATCATACATGGGTAATTCAAACTTCACATCAATCTTAAGCAAAGGCATATCATGTTTATGTTTATGGGAATGTTTTCTTGTGGTGGACTTAGAACTTGTACTTGAAGAAGAAGAAGTTGATGGAGAAGAAGGAGGTGAAGGAGGAGGTTTAGGAGGATCCTCTCCTTCTTCACTTTTGGATTTTGAAGATTCACCGAGAACTGGTCTCTTCCACTCCAAGTAATCATCATATAAAACCTTTACCATCTCCGACATGGCAAAGAAGGTCTTTCAAAACTCTTTCTCCTCATGAGAAAGTCCCTCTTCTGATGCCATCTTCTCACTCTGAGAAGTTCTATTTCTCGATCCAATCTCAAGATTCTCTTCAACAATCTCGCCTTCACCATGATTAAGCTTTTCCCTGGTAATTGTGCACTCAAAAACCAACCGTCAACTTGCTCTGATGCCACTTGATCCGAAAAGATATTTTAAAGACTATGCTTGAGTTTTTAAAGCATGATTTCATTAACCATTTAGGAATTTGAAGAGAGAGGAATAATTAAATATTTAACATAGAAGCCATAAGAATATACATAGATCTGGAAATAAGCACAAGAATCAACAAACCATAACAACAAAAGTTGTTAATGGAGTTCGGCAATATTGCCTACATCTCCGGGCCTTTGTCTCAATGGGTGAGGATTTCTTATTTCTATTAAAATATTCAAAAGTACATCTGATAAGTGTCAAATGGATTACAAAATGATCTAGTTGTGTTCTTCTAGATCTCAAGAACCCAACACAACTGACAGCACTGAAAACAGATGAACGAAGCTCCCATAAATGGCTTGCAAAGTTGCTCTCCTCAATGGCTTCCCTGCATAAAAATGGCTTTGGCTGTACAATTATTCAACATGTATCCTCTTATAAACCTATAAGGCTGCCAAGAACCTCTAGTTTATATAGGCTTTATGTTGGCAACAAACTCCCAACTTCCCCCTAAGATCTGGCCTCAAAAAGGGCTCTAGATCCTCCAATAATGGCCAAAATCTCCCAAAACAGACTGAAAAATCAAATAAAATATTAACATATAGTTAAAAAACCCAAATTTGGTAATAATACAGGGTGCAACCACCTATTCCCAGGATCTTGGTCATATGGTAGTCGTCCATGTGTTCACGGGCTAGGTTGGCGTGCTTGGGCTCCTTCGAGTCTAGGTCCTAGTCATATGCGCTTGGCCATATGGTCATGCCCCCAAGATCCACAAGCATGCAAAATGGTTAGACCCCCGATATTTAGCCCCTGATCATGCACCTTGGTCAGTGGGTTAGCCTTGTCGACTGGGTGCTAACCCCACAAATTCATACCAAAGTATAAAGCAAATGGTTATATGGTAGGGTTATATGGATACATGTTGCGCCAGGGGTTGGGGCTAGGCCCCAACCCTTTACTCCACCTGAAATACATTGTTGCAAGATTAAATATAAAGTTTAAACCTTATATTACAAGAAATAATGTGGGCGAGCTGGTAGCCCGACCTTGCCAAAACCATTCCCCACGCCTGGAGGTCACAGGTTCGACTCCTGTGGAGTCCATAAAAATTTTCCATAACAACCAACGAAGGGGTGCCACGTGATAGTCCACAACTAGGCCATGTGGCACCATTAAATTCACCCAAATGAGTACATGTGTCAATAAATGATTCATCCACCTGCCATCAACATTTGCTCAGTCAACATGCCACTTGTCTGACACATGTCAGTCCATATCACCCAGTCACCTGCCACATGTTAGGCCGTACTGTACGGCATCTGCCACATGTCCATCTATACAGCCACATCACCTACTATGTGTCACCTCTGGATGAATCCACGTCATCATGATGACATCATCATGATGCCATCTCGGTGCATGCTGACATCACCTGTCGTACCTACTGATGTCAGCATTGACTTTGACCAGTTTGATTTTTTGCTTGTTTGGAAAAATGAAAAGAATGTGATATATTTCTCATACGACGTTTGTTTGATCCCATTCAATATGCATTGGGTTCATAAAGAAGAGACCGACGCACACATCTATTTTGAAGTGATTCTGAGAACTTTGATTTTTAGGCCTTCCTAGACCCATTTTGATTCCTAGATCCATTTTGGACCAGGTGGCATTCACTGCCCCCCTTTACTCTGCCTCTACTATGGATAAAGAAATAGCTTCTTGCTTCTTGCTTGACCAGAAAAGTGGACTGAAACCAAATCTAAATACATACCATGAGGTGGACTTGCGGTCTATGCCATCACCAACCCAATTTGAATCTGTGTACCCGACCAAAGATAGAGGATAATCAATTGCATAATAAATACCAAAATTGGGGGTGCATTTTACATACCAAAGGATTCTCTTAGAAACTTTCCAATGAAGCTCATGGGGCTCCTGCATATACCTGGAGACTACACTCATTGCATAATAGAGATTAGGACGAGTATGTCTGAGGTATAATAAGCTCCCTACCAACTGTCGATAGAAAGTATTGTCTACCAAAGGAGTAGTCACTCCATCCTCCAATTTGACCCCGGAAAGAAAAGGTGAACCAACATGCTTACACTCTATCATTTGAAACATGTCAAGTAGATCCAATGCATACTTGGTTTGTGCCATATTGATTCTTGAAGTAGGTTGTGATACCTCAAGACCAAGAAAATAATGCAACAAACCCATATCACTCATGGAAAATCGATCATGCAAGGAAGTATTAACCCGTGCAATCTTTGAGAAATCACTCCCTGTGATCAGTAATTCATCTATGTATAGAACAATCAACAAAATGGAGTCATCATGGAAAAGCATATAAACATTCAGATCTGATTTACATCTATGAAATCCCCGAGAAAGCATAAAATAATCAATTTTTGCATACTAAGCTCGAGGAGCCTGTTTGAGCCCATATAATGATTTCGTTAACCTGCATACAAGAGAGGAGTCATGACCATACCCATATTACTTCTCCATATATATCCCCTCCTTCAGATATCCATGAAGAAAATCACTCTTCACATCCATGTGATGGACTTCCCAGTGTCGATAAGCCACAATGGCCAAAACTAGCTTGATGGAGTCCATTTTTGCAATTGGTGCAAAAGTCTCGGTATAATCAATGCCATGTACTTGAGAGTAACATTTAGCAACAAGACAAGATTTATACTTACTAATATCACCATTTTAATCCATATTTGTCCGAAAAATCCATCTGCATCGAACAAGATTTCTTCCTTTCGGAAGTGGAACCAAATCCCAGGTTTGGTTCTCCATGAGAGGACTGTACTCCTAATCCATACCAGCTTCCCAGAAGGGGTTTCCCATGGCCTCTGTATATGAATATGGATCTTCTACAAGTGACATATATCAATTTATGGGAATCAAATTCTCTCTGGCATCCAAGGAAGTGGGGGCCTCAAAAACTGTGATATAGTCCTCCTCGGATCCGCCGGATTGTCGACTAGTTCACCGACATCATGCAAAGTCTTTTTGGCCCAGATTAGTAGGGGATCTGGAGAAACGATGAAATTATCATAAAACTCTAATTATGATCCAAATACCTTCTCATCATCATTATTTTAAGTTCTCGAATGAGCATCAAAACTCTCTTCATCTGTTTCATCCAAAAAATCCCTGGTAGGCTAATCTGAAACTGCATGTAGTGGACCCTCTTCGAACTTCACACTTGGATCAATGAAAAGTGAATAAATAGAAGTTTGTATCAGCCTATAACCTTTGACACCTTTAGGGTATCCAAAAAATATTCATTCAACACTTTGAGGCTCTAGTGCCCTTCGTTTATCAGATGGAATATGGGCCCATGCATGACAACCAAAAATTATGAAATGAGAGACTTTTGGTTACTTACCGCACCAAGCTTCGAAAGGAGTGATTCCCTTCAATGATTTGTGAGGAAAATGGTTCTGAATGTATTCTGCACAATTTATGGCTTCATCCCATATCTTCGGAGCCAATTATTTCAACTGTAGCATGCAATTTTCCATCTCTTTCAGTGTCTGGTTCTTTCTCTCGGCCACACCGTTCTGCTACAACGTGTAAGGCACTGTATGTTGGATATAGATGCCTGATTTGGAACAAAGTTGCTGCATATATTTTTTAACATAATCACCTCCATTTTCACTATGAAGGATCTTAATCCTTCCCTCATATTGATTCTTAACGAGTTCTTTAAATTCTTTAAAATATTGAAAAACTTGAGATTTCAATGTCAAAAAATACACCCATGTGAAGCGAGAGTAGTCATCGATAAAAGTTAGTACATACTGATATTTTTTTATTGAGGGCTCGAGGAAGGTTCCCATGAAATCACTATAAATCATCTGAATAGGTGAGGATGTCTTCCATGCTTGTCCTTTGTCAATTTTTTTCTCGGGATGCTTACCAATAATGTAGCCCTGACAGATCCCATTGGAAAAATTGATTTGAGGCAAACCGGTTACCATGTTTTCTTTGTTGAGTTGATGAAAGTAACTCTAATTAATATGCCCAAATATATCATTCCATAACCTTCTCTCTTCATTAGTATGATTAAAAAAAATTGTACATACAGATTTGGGAATGAATACAACCGAGAGTGATGATTTGCAACACCGTGGGCTACTCGAGACCCTGTTTTAAGTCTGAAATCTCCACTGAATCCAAATAGAATTCAACCTTTTTTATGGAACCTGATTGTGTGATTTGATATATGGAAATAAATTTCATGGAAATCAAGGGGACATGCATCACATTATCAAAATATCCGCCTTCCAAAGAAACTATGCCTTTACCACATACCTCAACCAATGTGTCATCTCCCATGAGAATAGAAGATCATGTGCACTCTTCGATGGACGAGAATGATTCTTTATTTGCATCCATATGATTCTAAGCACCTGAATCAAGGATCCAAGTGGATGGGGAGGATGTGACAACCATCAAAGCGTGACCATCGCGATTTTTTCCTCTTCCTTCGGTCAGTTTTTCTTCATCCTTCTTCCTTGCATTTGTTGGGACCATGAGATTGTTTTTTTGTAGCATCTTCGCCATCTCATCTATAGTTTTCCTCATACAAGAATATTCAGGATGATAAAAAAATTTACAATAGCTGAATTTGGATCTTTCCTTTTTCTTCTTCCCTTTGTGATCTACAGAAGATTCATCCACCAGTTTCGAGAACTTTTCCTTTCTAGCCTCAGGGTTTTTTCCTTTCCCCTTTTTCAGATCTTTTAAATTCGGTTTGCTTTCTTTGTTTTCTGCAAGAGCATGATATATAGAACCCTTTATGGAGCCCATGGAAACTAATTTTTCCTTCTCTTGATTTAGTGCTTCAATAAAATAATCTAAAGTGGGCATTTTCCACTTCGGAGTTGTTAATTTTGAAGCATAAAACGAGGAAACAGAAACTAAATAATCATGACCTAGTTTTGAGAGAATGGAAAGGATGAGTTGATCATATTTTTTCACTACTTTTCAATATTTAATTTGAACTAAAAGAGATTTAAAGGTTGTAAAATACTCTTACAAAAATCAAAATTTGACAAATTCAAACCTATGAGCTCATTATCCAAACTGTAGATTCGAAGTTCATCCTATTTACCGAACAACTCTTCCAACCTTGTCCAGACCCTATTGGGGGATGATATGGTGTCGACGTGGAAAATAAAGTCTCTTGATATGGAGATACATATTAGCCCAAAGTCTTCATCCATTCGATTGAAATACTTTGCATTCTCCACAACATTTGGTGGCTCAACTTTTGTACCCATTGTTATCCATTAGAGACCTTTGCTTCAAAGAGAAAGGGTGATCTCGACTTTCCATTCAAAGTAGTTGAATGGATTTAGGAAAAAATTATTGGGCTGAAGGTGTTGATCCATTGATTTTTTCTACCTCCTTTGATGATCTTTCACCTACAAATAAAACTAGTATACCTCTCCCTTAGATTCTCTAAGGCTCTGATACCATGTAAAATTTTGAGACCCGAGAGATCTAGAATTCGATGAGAAAAATAATACTAATCCAATGAATTTGAAAATAAAAAAAGAAGAGAGAGATAGAGAAGAAATTACTCCACAAGAATGAATGTATTCACAAATATCTGTTGAAATTACAATGAGATCAATCCAATATGTAGAGAGGAATTGATCTTGTCACTAATAATAGCAAATGCCACTAAAAGCAATGTAAAAATGGCTAAAGCACATGAATAAACCTATAAAATAGATAACCCACACCTAACATGAGTATGATAGGCTTAAAAGTGTGATTTTACTAACTGATTAGCTAAACATGCAAAGTTTACTAAAGAAAGGGGGTAAATCCCTAAAATCAAGGGACAAATTCCTTGACTTGAGGAAGTGCACTCTCCTTCCTTTAGGTGTTTAAACTATGTATGGAGGTTGGAAAGGAGTTATTAAGTGGAGTTATAACTAAAGAACTCAAAGTTAACTCCCTAAACTTAAGGAAAACTCCCTAAAATCAAGGAAGGTGTCTCCTACCCTCTCCAGAAAGTCAAATCAAGTGAGGAAAAATGCATTGGAATGCATCAACCAAGGTCTAGGTGCCTAAGAAAAGTAATACACCAAGGGAAGTTAGGATTATTCTCTAACAAGGCCAATACTTGTACAAGTGATCTTCTTCTGGAGCTAAATTAGCTCTCGAACTCATGTTGAATCCTCTCATTAGGCTTACAGGCTTTTGTACCTTCCCTCAATTATAGGTTCATACATTTCATAAATCTGTGGGATCTTTCTCTAAGTCCTTTTCTTTCTTCAAAATCATTTTCAGGAATTATCCCCCTTTATGTCGGCCCAAAACTCATGTGATCATGGACTAAAACTAGGTGCTTCCTCACATGGTGCTTATCCAGAGCTTCAGAACTTCAAGGCTATGGAACTTCAAGATTTATAAGTTTCACCTTCATCACACTTCATTTTCCCCCAATGTCGAATTGACGAACTTCTGAAGAGATGCTTCTTCGAGCTTCGGGAGATCCTGTAACTTAACACCTTATTTCCATTGAACACTAAAGTGGAGAACTCTTTCATAGTACATCTTCGAAGCTTCGGGGATCCGCTGATTTAGAGCTTCGAGAGTTATTTCTATATCATACCTTATATCTCCTGAATGCTAAATGGCAAACTCCAGGAGAGGCTCTCCGGAGCTTCGCGCTTCCGAGGTCTTTACAACTTCGCACCTAAAAACTCTTGAACGTCGAATTTCCAAAATTCTGGGTCATCTTAGCATTGTGCACCAGGGTGCTACGTGTCAAAAATATGGAGATGACACATGGCCCAATCGACGAGTGACACAAGTCGAGTTCCAATTGGCACATATGGTATGTGAAAAGCATGAATCAGGTTCACACGTGGAACTCCTAATATGGGTCCATGTCACCCTAGGTGATGTCATCATGCCACATCACTTCGACACTCCGAGGCTTCGTAACTCCAGCTTTAGAGGATCTTCCCGCACAACATTTTAATTCCTCTGAACATCGAAGTGGCAAACCCTCGAAGGTTTGAATAATCAACGGTCCACGCTCCTGGCTGAGATCAATGGTCGATAGGAGCTCTAGAACTCTGGGCTTCGGAGATATTTGCAACACAACAAAACGTTTTCCCTGAATGTTGAAGTGGCTGACTCCTCGAACCACCGCTCTTTATGGATTTAATACTTCGACGCTCCAGAGCTTCGGGCTTCAGAATACTTCACACTATAACACTTCAAAACACCCGAACGTTGAATTTCCAAACATACGCTATCTGGACCTTCAGAACTTTGAGCGTCGTAGGTTTCTTATTCCACTTACATTAAAACTCCCGAACACCGAACTTTCAAACTCCCGAACATGCATTCTCTGGAGCTTCATTGGTCCAGGCTTCAGATGATTTCTCCACACTACACCACATTTTCCCCGAAGTTCGCCAAAGTGGATAACTTCCCAAACTGTGCTTCTTTGGAGTTTCGGGACTCCGATGCTTTGGAGCTTCGGGCTTCAGAATTTTTCACTGTTGATCACCACCCAACCTCTGAACTGTCGAATGCTAAATTTTCAAACTCCTGAACTGGTGTTCTCTAGAGCTTTGGGACTTCGGGCTTTGGAAGACTTCTCCACGTAAATCTACATATCTCCCGAAGGCCGAAATTCCCAGACCTGCTAATCTATGAACACATGTCCCTAGACATGAATGGTCTGGATTGGCTCTAGACTTCGAGACTTCGAGACTTTCCCTACTTTGCTCAACAATCACCCCCTTTCTGCGGAGTGTCGAACTTCCAAACACATGTTAATTTGCTGACAGATATCCTCAGAGACGAATGGTCAAGATCTTCTCTAGATTTTGAGACTTTGGAACTTCGGAGATTTTTCCTCCCTTCCAAAAAACAACGAAAAATTGTTGGAGCAACGAAGTCTGAAGGACATTGATGCTTAACAACCGCACACCTTCTCCAGATCCAATGACTGTGAGGGATTTGTCTTCTCCTGAACTGATCCAATGAACCAGATGTAATATTGGCCAAATACAATGGTTGTTTTGGTTTCTCAAACTAATACACCTACTGATATTTCAAACACAGTTAAGGTGTGCTCTCAACGCCCTCCTAGCTCCCAGGGGTACACTATAACTCCAAAATTATGTGAAATTTCACTTCAATTTCATCTTGATCGGCCCATTTAGGCTCAGGGTTGAAGACAGAGGCTCTGATACCATATTGTAGCATCCCCAACCATAGAATGTTGGGATATGCCACATAAAGATCTTATTCCCACTATATATATTTATATAAATTTAAACAAACAGATATATTCTAAAACTACACAGAATCATGCAGAAAAAACAGTAAAAGTATACATGCAACATACACCAGAAAAACCAATAACATAAAAGCATTTATAAATACACAACATGTAATTCACACACAATTGATACTTATCTTTTAATACATGGCCACTGACTATGTGCAGAACTTCCATGATCCTCCCAGCCTTAGACCACGCTGGTCAAAAATCTCAGCAGTGGGTCACCCCCGAGCTGGGACTAAAATCCACCCAGGTAAAGGGGTTTCTAACCAGGATGAAGCTACATAGTCAATAGGAAGGATTTTGTCCCAGGTGCCTACTCAAACTATCAACCTACAAACTCTCATTCCCCACATGCATGTCCCACCCTAGAAAGTGTGCCCCTTCTCTGCTCAACAATCCTTCGGTTGCCCCACCTCCCTTCCAGGGCTTCAACAACAGGTCAGACCAGAAGTATTAGAGCACTATAGATGCATTTGGGTTCCCTTAGGAAATCAACTCCCACCAATTCTCTCACCTGGAGAGAGTTTCTCACAGGCCTGGAAACTTGCCTCTTCAATCCCACAGGCTTGACAACCCGCTTCTTCAATCCAACTCTCTAGTCAACCAGGTAGAGGCTTAGGTAAAGGAAACAACAAAAAATGGATTATGGAATAGGTGATGGCAATAACCATTCTCATGCAAGGAACAGGGCGTTTCCCATAACAAGAAAGGTGCGGTTTGTTATCATCATAACAAGTTTCAGATTAGGATCTGAGTTTCATAGATTTGGCGAAAAGCCACATCATTGTGGAAGTGTGATAGTTTGGAGGATAAGGTCTTATATGGCAGTATGTGGACAAATATAGCGGAGGTGCAAAAGGTAGGATTCAACAGACCGTCGATCTGAAGCAGCCCGGATCAACGGTTGAGGGACATATTGGGGAATGAAGCAGCGCGGAAGATAATTACTCGAAGGCAGGCTGGGGAAAACTTCCATGGTTTCATTTGTGGATGCGTGGCACCTCTAGAGGTACATCAAGGTGAAAATTGGTCTCCCTAAAAATTCTTTCTCCAATCCCCGATATCGAAAGTTTCTTAGGCACGGTGGACAGTAGATCTTAGAGCGATCCAAATCAATGACTGAAACTCATATTGGCGATTGAAGTAGCGCGAGGATTAATCATTCGAAGTCGGGCCGGGAAAAACTGCCATGGTTTTGTTCGTGGACGTGTGGCGCCTATAGAGGTACATCGGGGCTAAAAGCGGTCTACCTAAAACTGCTTTCTCCAATCCCTGATGTCAATAGGCACATATAAAAGGAGGATCCCCAACATTATTTTATGATACTTTGAAACATTCAAACGTTCAAAATTTGGTGGAAACCATCCATTCAAAACTCAAGCTCAAAGTTGGATCAGATTCATGTTTTCTTCGCTGCTTAACAGGTATTTTTCACAATGGCTTCCAATCTTGTCATTTTATCCATGAATGAAAAAGACATCGCCTCTAGAGAAGAAGCCCTAATTGATAGGGACTCCAATGTTTTCAACACAGAGATAACAGTCTCACCCATTTTTGTGTCCAGATCGAATTTGTTAGACAATGTTGGGAAGCGGATCCCTTTCCTTGGAATGGCTCAAGCCTCCATTACCCCTTATGTCGTAGAAGTAGTCTTTCCTTTCCCTAAGTTCATAGTCTGGTGTGCCGAGAAATATTCACAAGAAGAAAGAGTTATTTTGAATAAATTAGGGTCAGAGGTTTTATGTGAAATAGACAGCACGTCACTTCGACATAACCTCAGTGTATTAGAGTCCTCCTCCATAGCGTCAGGGCCCTTCGATGAAGAGAAGATGATCACGGTTTACAAAGAATGCCCTGCAGAAGTAAAAACCATGTTTCTGCAAACCATTGTCAAACCTAAACACCATTCAGAAAGTCTGTCATTACCTATCAATGTGAGTGTTATGATCATTGAGGTCCAATGGGCTTGTTCCCTGCTTAGCCAAATTTTAGGGTTAGATAACAACAAGTTCATAGTAGAAGTCATGTTAGGTTTCTTGTTAACCTTTTTTGTGTCAAAGTCTCGTCAGTCGGTCTGTATTACTTTTGACAGATTCATCGTTGAAAATATGCATCGACAACTAGTCAATTTCAGTTCATTGAGACACTTCAGATACTACACGCACATGTTAACGATGTTCCTGGAATCGAACAAGACCGAATTCCCTAAAACTTATTTCATATCAACTGAATCCAAAAGGATCACCATGCTTATTTTCATCAATAAGATCATGTCCAGGGTGTACAGTCTTATCTTCGGCTCAGACTTGCCAAGGGTTCTGGAAGAAATGAAAAGTTTTTTACAACCAAATCCAGAGAGCGGAGTAGGATATTGGATGTTGTTCATACAATATATTGTGATATGGGTGTATGGCTATCAAGAAGGACCTTATCTTTTACCAGTATTTTTGACTCCCATAATTTTTTCCTTAGAGTTCATCAAACAAAGGATCATTTCAGAAAGAAAGCACTTTCTAAAAGCACACAAGGCATCTAACTTAAAATTTCCTTTCATGGTAGGACCCTTTTGTGGTAAAAAACAAATCTTGTTTACCTCATATCCAAGCCAAATTCAATGAATTCGGGTTTACTCAATTACAAGGAAGGAAATATGACCTGCATCAGATCATATCAAAGAGAAGGCTAATGAGAAAATTGGGCCCCTATGAGCACGAGCCTGTTGAAGGATTCGATAAACTAGCTAATCTGGAACCATGTACAGATATGGAGGTCACTTTGTAGTATGATCGGATAAAATCAACAGAGTCTGCCCCTCAAGATATCCATACACAGAAAGCTTCTCCAAGACTGATTGTTAAAGCCCCAAAGTTGAGTGTTTATAATAAGAGGAATAGTTTAGAGGCCCTGGGTGCTGATAGTCGGCAAGATATTCCTAAGAAGATGAAATTTACACCACCTTCTCAAGTGGTTGACCTGGAAGAAGAAAAACCTAAAGATAAAACGAGCATGGAGATGGTGGAAGGTGCAACCAAGAATGAAGAAGGTGGTACAAGAAGCATGCCACAAAGTGAAAGCAACACAAGGGTTTTCAGCAGCAAGAAACACATATTTAGCAAGACTGGGGCAGTATATCAATCCAAAGAAGACTTGATGAACCAGTATGTTGTGAAAGTAAGTATGGCCAATAGTGAGATAAGAGACATGTTGCCCGAAGTAGAGAAGATCTCCCAGCACAAGACGTCCATGTTCTCAGTCAGAGATGTGGAGAAAAAGACGTTTAATATAGAAATAGCATATGATGATAAAGTGTTTGAAATCAAGATGCACTATGAGAATATTGGTGCCCCAGACAAAGTAAAGTTCCATAGGAATGCTAGTGACATGCTATACATGGAGTATCTAAGCTTAAGTCTGAAAGTTTCAAGATTGACAACACATGCACTCAAACTAGATGGGAAATTGAAACAGGAGAAAGCATCCAGCAAAGCATGGTAGACACAGGTCAAAAGATTAGAGTCTGAAGGCCCTCGAGGAGTAAAAGCTTCTTTAGATGAGAAGAACAAGATAATCCAAGGTCTGAAGAAGAAGCTAAAGATGTCCCCTATTGAACATCCACAGGCAACAGAGCTAGCTACTCTAGAGCAAGAGAAGGAAACATTCAGACAAGAAGAACTAAATTACAAAGCTAAAGTATTATAGCTGGAAAAGGAGAAAGAGAATTGGTTACAAGGACAAGTAGTTGTTGATACTGAGATGGGGGTGAATCGGTATCAAGTATAATTTAAAATGTTTTTCAACTTATACTTAAACCATTCAACTATATCCAATGAGAAATGAACAATAGTATAAGAGTTACACCAATACACCACAATACACCATGCACAATATATGAGAAATAATCAATAGTTATTGTTCAAGGGAAGTAATGACTTCCAAAGGTAGCTACAGCTTCCAAATGTAAAGGGAGGGATAAACCTCCAAGAGGAATATACAATCCTCCAATATCAAGAGAGATTTGAAATCTCCATCCTTGCCCCTTCCTTCCACCTAAGAATATATGAGAGATAATAAAACTTTACATTAAATCATCACCATCAACCAATCATCACATAGAACCTGATAATGCTTCCTAAGACTTCTTCAATTTCTGCAATTCTTCAATTCTTGGAGTACTATGATCTTGTAGATAATATTACTCAATGTATTCTATGAAACTCCTCCAATTTTCACTCCTTGAATCCTCCCCAAAAAGAGGTTATAGAAAGAAT
>ML803389.1:59996-73200 GCA_009831015.1 Picea engelmannii
GCAGCTTGTAAAACAGAGGTAGCAGCCTCACATTGAGTTGGTGCTCAATTGTAAATGATGTACAGAACTAGAAAAGACTGCCTATCATTTCAAAGAAGAAGAGGTTTTCTCCCTTTATGGGTTTCCTCGTGAAAATCTGTCTCCGTGTGTATTTTATGTGTGTCTGATGATCTCTACTCTTACTGTCCATATGATGTATGTTGCTTGATGACACAAGAAGAATTCTTCATAATTATTTAAAAGGCATAAAATTGTTTAAGCTTATATACAACTGATTCACCCCCCCTCTCAGTTGTATTAGTATTTTCAACATAAAACACTATTGCAAGGAGCTAAACATGTGATCTGGGATGCTATTTCTGCAGAGGCTGCTAAGTTCAGAGTTTATCTGAATTTTATAAATGAAAAAGACAGCGTGGCTACCATGGCACGAAGCAGGTGTACTGTTGTTAATGGAACATTAGCCAAGAAACCTTCGGAATGGGCCCAGAACGTTATTGATTTGTTGAATTTTGTGCCCACTGGTGATCTTCAGACTATTGGGGTAAAGGACAAAACTACTTTGATAATCTGGGCCAGGAGAATCATCGCCAAGCACAACTTGCTCAAATCAGTTCAGAACAAAGCTATGCAAATGGAGCATAATATACAGGAGTTTAGAGACACGTTTGAACAATTTTTTGTCAAGGGCCTCCCACCATTTTGGGATGGAAAAGGTTCATTATACAATCAAGAAGACTACAATTCCCTCCTCATTCAGTGTAGGATGGACCATTCCAAATTTGAAGATATGGAGGAAAGTCTGAAAGGCCCAAATATGGTAGAGTATTTGGCCACAGTCTTTGAAATTTTTAATCAATTTAAAACAGTGAAGATTGGCCTACCGATTATGTCCTATGCCACGTGCATTGACCTAGATATTTTGTTTAAGGATATGGTGGACTATGAGATTCCTTCTGACTCACAATGGAAAGAAATCATTCAGCTGGGAAAGACGAAATGCATTTTTCTCGGGACCAGTAAGTGACCTCCAGGTGTCACCAAGCCAGTGAGTTTGACAGAAGATCAAGACAAGCCAAATGTCGTAAAGGAAGCTGAGCAATCAGAGAAATCCGTTCTTATTTTTGAAACATCGTTTGAGTGATCATTGTAAATCGGTTCATATACCGAGACTGTCAGTTGAAATTACTATAATTAGTTTAGAAGCTGAAAAGTTTCATTTCAGACATTGTAATCAAATTGTATAAATGTTGGGGCATTTGATTGAATTAATGTTGGAAAAAATGCAAGAGCACCCTTTTGGTTGTTTCGAAATCTATTGTAATTTTCTGAAGTTGAATTGAATATATATGCAGAAGCTTTTGAAGTTTCTATGAAAATATTCTAACGGTGGTGATATGAGCTTTGTCTTCCTTCATCGTATGTATTTCCTGTGATCTATTATTTCATTTACATTTTCTTCTGTTTAAATTGGATAGTTAAAGGCCCAAAATTCATCTTGTGATTCTCTCAGCTTAAGCAATTTAAACTGTGTGTATTTCTTCTTAACAAATTAAGAATTCATTTCAGTAATGCTCTGATGCAGTTATTTGTTTTCTTTATCTTCTTACACTATATTTAAATTCAAGAATAACTCAGACTCATCGCCTAGTTTAGCCTTTATCCTATGGAGTGTTCTACAGGTTGGTCATTATTTTAGTTCACTTTCAGAATTTTGACTCCATAGCCCTAAGTGTTCCTCCCCTTCCTTTCCAGCAACTTTATTAAAAACCCCCAAAACAAACCAAAATCTAGCCACTAATTTCCAAAGAAATATCAAGTGACACGAGAAAGCCCTCTCTGAGTTGAGAAGGCTAGTGATTCATATCTAAAGTAGGTTGAAGCAGTTACCTCTGTCATTTTTCTATCAGCCAGACAAAATTTACAGAGTGCTAACATTATGGCGTCATTGCCAGGGATGAAATTGAAAAATCTTCCCTAGGAAAACAACTTAAAGCTTTAGTTTGTTCCCTGAAGGTGACGATGGATCAAATACCTGTTGACGGGCGAAAATGAACGCTCTCCAACTGGGAGAGTGGATCTGGTCCGGGGTTGTCTAAATAACCCAAGCCGTTTGGGATAACCCACCCTGACAAGTTTAGCGGCTCCGTTAGCCGATCTAAATCCTAAGAAAACAAAAGAAAACTACTCTAAACTAACTAATCTAAATGAAAAATAACAATTAAAACAAACTAATAAACAGATCTAAACTATTATATATACAATTTACTATCTAATACTATAATAATTCTATGAAATTTAACATTCAACTATCAACTGAATCAAATCTTAATCACAAATGTACAATATTTATAAATTACAAATTTAGAAGAAAACCTGCAAAAAATCAATTGCAAACTGTCCTAAGACGGCGAAACTGTTTTTTGATTTTATAGTTTTATGATAAAGAAATAGAATAAAAACTAACTATCTAAGCTAAGAAACTAAAACACTAACTCTAACTATGTATCTAAACTAATATATTTGTTTAAACTACTTAAATAACACTAATAGGCTAACCTGTGATAACGCTTTCCAATTTGTCCTGTGTAAAGAATCCAGTTCAGTTGTTCGATGAGAGGAAACCCGCATCAATCCTCTGTCAGCCTCTAGTAAACAGTAAGCAACAGTGCTCTTTTGAATATAGATAACAGAACAAACAAGACATAAAAGTTACAGCAATCTTATAATTTACAAATCATAACATTTAGATAAATCTGCGTGCAAGGATTTTTATAAAATGATTCAATTAACGAAGAAGAGAAATATGTGATTCATTAACTGAAACAAAGTAATTGCTGTATTTTTTAAATAAGAGAGATCAGATATAGATTACACATTAATCAAATCACATCAACCTGCAATAGATTACGATAGCTAAAGTAGTCTATAATCGACTACAAAATGATATGAATAAAACTTGAAACAAAAGTTTGATATATTGAAAGTGAAAGCTGTTACAAGACATCAACTTTCATCTCAGTGTGTATCATAAATCCATAGTCTGGTTCTCCCACAGTGAGGATGATGAGTTTATTACAAAAAATTGACAAGTATTTAAAGACCTCCCACAGGGTAAAACATTCATGTGGGAGTTATCAAAACAGTTTACACAAATCAGGGAAAATATCCCAAGTTTATGACTCAAGCTAACAACCTAAGACAAAACCAAATCCAAGATATCTCCCAAATTGCCACATTATTCCCAATAGATCATTGTAAATTCGAATGTACCTGAAAGAGGACAAAAATAGACAAGTTAAGAGGATATTTTATTGACAAAATGGATAAAAATCTAATTCTTAAGACTAGCTACAGAATCTTGCGATTCTGTAGCTGGTCTAAATCAAACATAGAATCATTTTAAAATCAATTTGAATCTTAGAAAATACATTCAAACTATTGAAAAATATTTGATTGCTAAAAGCATCATTCAAATCGACACTTGTATGCAAATTGAACAAACTAAATCGTATTCAATCAAACGACAACAGAGATGGATGCACTCTGTTTAATCCGTTATCACCAATTCGGGTAAACAGAATCGTGTTGGATAACTCAACAACAATGAAATCGTTTCATGGACCAATTGGAATCAAAACCAACAGTTTATGTTACTCCAGCCATTAACAAAATCATTTTCGAATCCAAATGAAATCAACCGGATCATTTTCCAAATGAATAGGACTATATTAAACAAATACAAACGATCATGCTAATCGTAAATTAAATCAAAATTTGTATGTAAATTGATATCGTAATTGAATTAATCGGTTGATAACAAGGTATGTGGGATTTGTCAAACGTTTTTCATTGCCAATTAGAAGCGGACAGAATCGATTGACAGTCAACGAAATCATTACTTGAATCAATTTCAAAACGAATTATTAGCCGAGTTTTCATATGAATTCAATAGGGACAGAATCGTTTTTGAAAATCAAAACCAACAGAGCAGCATCAAATCTATTTTTGATATCAATCTAACTCAATACAGGCAATTGTGCTAACTCAAGACACGCAGCAATCAAATCAAAACGAATCGAAACAGTTGGTGCTTGACACAGTCGTTATGAATCAACACAACTCCACGATTTTAGCGAATAGATCTTTTGCATGGGTCGAATGTAACCAGAACCCAAACGAAAATATCGATTCAATACAAAACAGAGTCGTTCCTGGCTAATCGAAGTCAACAATGTCATTAGATTACATCATATTTGTCAACCCAGTCACTAATAATGACGTATAACACATATAGAGGATCATACCAATTCAAAACCACGAAATCGCTTCTACTAAGCTGGGCACAACAAAATCGCATACCAAAATCATAACTACATTTGATTTTAGCAGAAAGAATCTAGTGTACAGGATCCATAACATAACCGTTTTTTACAATCAAACTATGAAAGAATCATTTCGAATATTGAACAGAACTAATCGAAACCCAAAACCAATTCATTATATTAATCCAAGCAATTCATAAAATGAAATTGATATTGAAATTCATACCTGGATAATCAGAAAACAACTCGGTCATGATAATTTGGAATTGACGAAGGCTGTTGTCGATTCGACATTCCTAAAAACGATCGAACCAGTGGTTTTCTGCTTCTTGTCATTAGCTTGAAGCCTGCCCCTTTCTCTCGACAGCACTGTAACTTGGTTCTCTAAAGATTTGATCTTCGATTGTAATAAGGGAACGTCGGCATAGTAGTGCTCAAGCCACACATTACATTGGATACATGATGTCTGTTCGGGCTTCGAAATTGCAGGCGAGGGTTTGTTTAAATCACCGAGGGTTTCATTATGAAGCTTGATTCCTGGGTAGTTAGGATTGTTCTTTAGGCATGGGGGCAAATTAGAAACATAGTCATAGGGTGGATCAGAGCATAGGCCTTGGGAATAGGGATACTCTTCAGCTAGGAAGCGCTCGATATCAGAGTCTGAGTCCTCGCTCAGAACTATGGGCTTTTGATCGAGGTTTGGCTTAGGTTTATTCCGGGCAAGTCTCAATATCAATCGAGCATTCTTTTTACCCTTGTTGTTGATAGTAGGGTTACCCTTGACTTTCTTACTTATAGGCTTCTTTACAGCCTCCACCTTGTCTGTTATGATGTCCGGTAGGTCGATATCAGGGCCAACCGAGGGTTTGGGAGAAGGCAGAAGGACATGGAATGGCACGGGTGGCCCGACCATAGTCTCACTGACCACAGACTTGTCGATTTGGACAGACTCTGAATCAACAAAGCCATTTCAAGAGAGAAAAGCTTGTCAATTATCACCGTGAAGGTTTAAATGGTGAACGACGATGAGTCTAATCAAGCCATGGTGAAACAAGTTGCTATCAGCCTTCTCGCGTTTGAACCTCTTAGCCATTCTGTAAAGACTACGCAGGAAGTAAAATGGCATGTTCAATGGATAGCCCATGAAATTCATCAACAATCAAAGGTGATAAAGAAAAACCAATCCATACCAACCCTCACAGGTCACAAATTGTTTAACCATTATCAAAAGATCGTGCCACCTGGGTTTAAGTGTGGAAATAAGCATACCTTTGTCACAGGATGTGACCTTTCATGATACGAATAGCAAAGGCCACAACACCTCATCAACTTTGGAGTTCTTAAACCATCGTTGGCCTGTGGCTGCTAGTCCTGTGGCAGAGCTTACGAATTCTTCATTGAGTTCAAGTTGAATGTCACCTACTTTAGCCCTACACCCATCAAAGGTAAGGGCGAATTGTTGTGCAAAAAACAGATTGAAATCCTCAAACCTCTGTACAAACGTGAGCCAACCACTATCCTCTAAATCCTTACAGGCGTTATCGAACAGTAACAGAGCTTGACTACCGTTCGGCTCTATTCGCACCACCGGTGCCATAGACAGGAGCACACGGTGAGATATGTGAACGAGCCAGGGTTTGAATCACAGCATACGCAGGGGCAGAACACTCACAAGCTTACCCGAAACTAGCAAAGGTGAAACAGGGATAGGGGAAGACATTAATGACATATCGTGCGAAGGTGGTGGAGCTAGTTCATTACATGCAAAACAGTCATATCTACAGTACAACCGCCGGCACAAATAGCTATTCAACCCACTATTGTATAGGTTAACAATTATGCCATTCAATCAACCAATGACATCAATGGTAAGTGGATTAAACATTCGCGCGAGCAATAGTTATAGTTTCAAAACCAAACAAATGAATCAAAACCAATACCAAGGGTTTGATTATGTGACATGTGTTGTATAGAACGATTTATACCAAGAGTTTAACCATAACACCAATGTGTTTTCATGAAACCAACGATCAAGTGAATCGATCAAATAACATATAAATCCAATCACCAATGCATCACAAACTCAATCACTCATGAAGCGAGACTGTATAATCAATCAAAGAATTCCAAATGAGTACAGGTCAAGGGGTCTTGCCAACTGTATAACGATGAGTAAATTGGAAACACAATGGGCATATCGACAAGGAAGATCGCAACAATTCAGTGACGATTTTAATGTGACTTTGAAAACCAGGTTTTCACGCTTGCAGTCGTGAAAACAAGAAAAAAAGTAAGTGTGCACATAGCGCAAAAAATAATAGTGTCGTTTTATTCGAGAATTGCAACAAAAATCAAGTTTGCAAAGCACTGGTGAAGGCAGCTTATAAGGACAGTAGAAAAATGTGAATTGGTTGCCAACAATACCTTATTGGCTGAGATTATTTTTACCTTGGTGACTCCATTACTCAGAGACCAATTGCACCACACTGTGTGAGATAGAAATCCTGGCTCCTGAGAAAATCCACACCAAGAGCAACCCAGACCCAGAAGCTGCAATCCCTGTGTCTGACCCGGAAAAGATCGTGCGTAAAAGAAAAGAAAAGACAGTAACCCCAGTGTTGTGTCTAGACCGATATCTGTCTTTACCGAAGGATAGAGTAACTAGCATTGAAGACCTCGAGTTTGACGTAAAATTTCAGAAAATCATATTCAGAACTAAGTCTGATTCTTGTTTAAGTGAGACCATCTTTGACGAAAAGAGATTCCAAGATTTGATTCTAGCCGCATCTACCAGGCCTTTAGTGAGCCCCTCTCAAAACCAACAGCCACTCTGACCCCTCATAGTAGTTATGGAAGCCAAATTTTCTCCCCTCATACTACCTGCTCAATTACATGATTTTCCTCAAGATTACAACCTAAGGATCAAATTATATGATGTTGAAGGTAACATATCAACTCAAAATCATCTAGACTGGTTTAATGATTTCATAGACTTGGAAGAGGTGGATTTTGAAGATGTGAAAATGAGGTTGTTTACACAAAGTCTTGCAGGAGAAGTAAGGAAGTGGTTCAGAGCCCTTCCACCATCCAGTATTGCAAATTTCGAAGCTTTTGAGACAAGCTTCATTGCAAAATGGGGATGTTGGGGTCCTATAATTATAGGTAACCCGATTCTTCAGTTTCTATTTGGCATCACCCCCGTGATGAAGACATTTGGCTTGTTGGACTCGGTTGTTTTTGTTTTCCCCTCCATCTGTTTCACCCTACCCGATCCTTTGTCACCTTGTTGTGCCCTTCATTCCCTCATCCTTCACTTCTACTCCCCTTCACCATCTTCATCCCTACATTTGCAATAAACCACCTTAGGATAAAAACATTAGGTTAGTAGTTAGATTAGACTTGTTAATTATTAATTAATTATTAATTAATTAATTAATAATTAATAACTAAGTTAGTTTGGGTAAAGTTAATACTTAGGTTAGTTTATTAAGTTAAAACATTAACTAGGAAATTAAACTATTAAACATATAAATTAAAAAACACAAAACATAAATTTAATAAAACAAATATAAACTAATTCAAATTAATAAAACATATAAAATAATAAACATACAAGTTAATATACATATTAAAAAATACATAACAAATAAACCAAATGGAAAGTAAAAAGAAAACAAAAATCTAAAAGAAAAACATTAAAACAAAATTAAAAATAAAAACGAAAATGAAAACACGTAAAACAAAAAAGGTAATAAATAAAATAAAAATGTAATAAATAAAACAAAAAGGTTAAAATGTAATAAATAAAACAAAAAAGTAAAAACTTAATAAAACAAAACATAATGTGCACCTTATGCACATATCCCAAGGTAAAAAAATCAACGCTCACTAATTAAATCGGACCACCCCCCCCCGTGCTTTTCGAGATTTAACGAGGGGGGGTCCGATATAAGTGGTATTGGAGGGAAAATTTTCACCTCCAGGTGAAATCGTACCCCCCCCCCTCCCAGTACCACTTACCACCTCAGGGGGGTCTGACATACCACTTACCTCTCCAAAACCGCCCTCCCCCAATTTCACAAAACCGTCGTTTTTTCCATTTTTTACCAGTCGTCTTCCAAAGCAGATTCCGGGCAAATGGAAACAGATTTTAAAAAACCGAGAGAGGTTTTTGTTCATAATTGGCTGAAGAAAAAAAACCTCTTTCATATTTCTCACAGGCACCACCAGTGGGGAGAATTGAAGCTATCTTTCAGCCTCATTTTTCAGATTTTTTATTCTTTCTGTTTCAGCCCTGATTTTGCGGGAGTTGTTTCGGTGTGATGGAGACGAATTTGGAAAAACCAAAGGAGATTTTTGTCTAGAACATACTCATATAAAATAACCTCCTTAATTTTTTTTCTCAAGTGTCATATTTTAAGAGAAACATATGTTTGAGCGTACCCCTATTTTCAGCAGATTTGGCCCAGTTTTCAGTTCAGATCCTTTTGGGATTGACTTGTTATTTTCAGCCAGGAGGATCGAATTCGATCTCCTGAGCCTAAGGATTGTATTTTTTTTATATCCATGTTTGTAATAGGAAAATAGGTTGGAATGGGAGGGACCATGATTGAACTTTGTATCAGATCTCACAGAGCTTTTTGTATTTCATCAATCCAATAATACAGTCACAGCAGCTACAGGATTCATGTGTCATTTTTGGTGGTGATGTTTTTCTTATTCACTATAATTTGTTTCAATTATATTTCTTAAGTTATTCATACTCTGAATTATGAAAATAAGTTCAAAGAACAGAATTTGTTGAGACATACACTATGTTTCTGGCTTTGACATAATTGTCAATGTTTTCTTCTCAATGGTTAATTTCAGGATTCTTGATTTCCCTGTTATTGCCTAGTCCTCTCATCTTTCTCCTATAAATCCAAAATCAAATTCAAGTAATCCAACAAGAGTGCCTACCTTGCCCTGTAAGTTTGTCTATAGAACTTTTTTTTATTGAACTTTAGATTGCGACTCCATTGCCCATGGTTCCTTTTTCTCTGCCCCTACCAATTCAAAATCCAAACTCTAAACCCATTAGCTAGCCTAATATCTATTCAAACAAATCTATATCAAACAGAGAGATCCCTCTTTGATTCATCGAGGGATAGATCCTTGACTCGAAGCAGTTTTGATGTTGCCTCTGTGACTGCCTCCACATCCTTGGGTAAATTACAGAGTGATAACAGGGGGGATAAGAAAAATCCCCTTCAGTTGTTGACACAATACAACAACATGAAGAGATCACCCGACAAAACAGTGTAGGAGTTTTCATCCAGATTCATGAAGGTCTACCATACAATTCTTGTTGAGGTAAAACCCCCCCTAAAGTTGCTCAAGTCAGATATGTTGATTCTTTTGAAAGTGATTTTGCTTTATTATTAAGAGAACGAATATCTACCACACTGGATGATATGATGACCGATGTTATAGAGGTTGAAGTAAACCTAATGTCTTCAGGGAATATAAAAGCTAATGTTGGTAGGGACTCTAACAGAGCTCAAGATAAAGCACAACCTTCAACATCACAAACATCAGAGGAAATATTTGAAGCAATGATGAGAAACATGGAGCAGATGATGGAGATAATGGCTCTAGGAAATAGGCCTAACCCCATAGAACAGGTTGATGGCCCACCCAGAAATACAAGAAGACCAGTTATTCCTCAGATTAGGCATAGAGAGCCAAGAAATCAGGGGAATCAGGCAAATCAAGCAGAACAAGCTAACCAGACAAATCAGGGAAACCAAGGAAATCAGGGGGAACAACAAATAAGGCCTCCTTTTCAAAATAATTATGTGAATGAGGATTATAATTGGATATTTTGAAGATAACATGAACTATTATGATGATAAAGAAACAGATATATTTTTTACCAAAGAAGAACACGACCAGTTCATGGATGCAAGTGAGATCTTTTTGCAAGATGAAGAAGAGAGGGTATCAGTAGAAAGGGAAGACTATGAGACTAGATTGTAAAACACTATCATGCAATTACAAAGGAAATATAACCTTCAAAATCAAAAAGTCCTCCAAACCCTCCAAAGGGGAATCCCAACAAAGAAGCTCAGAATAACATACCTTCTTCAAGTCAGCCCAGAAGAGATTCAGCTGCAAAGGATCCTACTGCAAAAGATTCAGGTGCAAAGGATGTTGTGGAAAAGGGGAAGCAGAAAGAAGAACCTCAAAATAAATTATTGTCAAGAAAAGAAATGGTCACCAAAGAGGTAGAGAAAAACTCATCCTCTTTTGATTTCGAATGTGAGATGGCTAAGATAAAGATTTCAGTACCATTTAATGAATTGATCAAGAATAGTGAGTACCAAAATCAGATCATCAAGATACTAAATATGGGACAAATCTTTGATACCCTGAACATACAAGATGATCACCCAGCCATCCTATTTGGGGAAAGAGTAGAATAAAGCAACGAAAATGAAGAAGTCCCTCCTTTTTATTTCAGCTTGAAAATCCACGACATGATTCTGCATAATGTTATGCTGGATTCTGGAGCATCTCACAACCTGATGCCCAAAGTGGTCATGGACCAATTAGGTCTCAATGTCACAAGACCTTATAAGGACCTATTCTCCTTCGATTCTAGAAAGTTGAAATTCCTTGGCATGATCAAAGACGTGGTGATTCCTTTGGCACAAATCCCAACTAAGAATATGGTGATGGACGTAGTGGTCGTTGATATCCCTCCAAAATTTGGTATGTTGTTGTCCAAGTCATGGGCTGCAAAACTAAAAGGAACCCTCCAGATGGACATGTCATATGCCATTATTCTTGTCTTTGGTCAAGACAAAATATTATACAGGGAGGTCCTGCTTAAATATATGGTCATCAATAAATCACAGCCTAGCAATCATCCTATCTATTTGGTAGAAACGGAATTAGGGTCCTCTATTTTTTTCAATGACCCATGCTCCGAAGAAGAGGAAACAAAAATCATTATGGCTGATAAAAATGAGCTTAATCAGCAGATGGAGGAACTTTCAGAACAACAAGATGATGCAGAGGATCAAATATGGAAAATGAATTTTGATGGAACTGCATACAGAGAAGGAGCTGGAGTTGTGTATGGATCAATCATCCCAAAGGAGACTCAAAATTATGCTCTTATAAACTTGTTTTCGAATGCATCAATAATATGGTCCAGTGTTTAGGTTCCAAAAGGATTGATGTGCTTGGAGACTTTGAGCTTATCATAAATCAAATCAAAGGCATCTACCAAGAAAAACAACCCAGAATGAGGGCTTACAAAAACTTGGTACTAGACCTCCTTGAGAAATTTTCAGAATGCAATCTTTCAGCAATTCCAAGAGAACAAAATTGGGTTGTTGATGCCTTAGCTACTTCGGCAGCAATGTTAAAAGTCCCAATTTTCTCTGAAAAAAGATACAAGGTTGAAGTCAAGTACAGGCTAGCAGTACCAAACAATATGAAGCACTAGCAAATCTTTGAGAACGACAAACAGATAGAAAGCTTCCTAAAAATGGAGAATGAATTTGAGAATTTAAACATTGATGATGAATACTGCGGTGATGAGGTGGATGCAGCTTCTTTCGCAAAGGAAATATATTTTGACAATTAGATTACTGGCAGAGATATTGTACAGTTGAAAAGCAACATAATTCCTAAAGGCCCAGTACCATTAGAGAAACTCTTTGATAATAATGACATGGCCAGAAGCCCAAAGATTACAGTAAATGAAGGGGGTGTGGAATATTGCAATATCAGAACTCCAGAGGATCCAAAGATCATTAAGTTGTCCAAAAAGCTCAGTCCTGAAGTCAAAGAGAGGTATGTAAAATTAATGAAAGAATTCCCCGATGGATTTGCTTAGAGATATGATGAGCTGAAAGTTTATGATACCAATATAATCCAGCATTTTATCCCAATCAAAGAAGACCACAAGTTGTTCAAATAGAAATTAAGAAGAATAAACCCTTTGTTGTTACCATTGATAGAAAAAGAAGTAAAGAAACTATTTGAAGCAAAAATCATAGTGTCCCTGAGGTTTTCCAGATGGATGGCCAGCCTGGTGCCAGTTAGAAAAAAGAGTGAATAAATTAGGCTGTGTGTAGACTTCAGGAATCTAAATAAGGTGTCTCTTAAGGACCATTATCCATTGCCTAAAATGGATCACATTTTACAGAAGGTAGTGGGCTCTCAAAGGATGTCAATGTTAGATGGTTTCTCTGGGTATAATCAGATTATGGTGCACCCTTATGACCAGGAAAAGACAAAATTTACCACACCATGGGGAACATTTATGTATGCCAAGATGTTGTTTGGGATTATGAATGCAGGGGAAACATTTCAAAGGGATATGGTGTTGGACACACCTACCACACTTAGAGGGGGGGTGAAAGAGTGTGGGGCTCTTTTTCCCAAAACTTCCCTCTTGCACAAAAACTCATCAATTAGCATTCAACATTTATTCATTACCCATTGTTGTCATTTATAACCAGTTAGATGTGAGAAAATATCGGAAATATATCATCAACAAGTCATCACCACAATGAACACAAAGAACACAAGATGTATGTACAATTTTATTTTTATTACGGACTACAATCCTTGGGGTTTATCAGCAACAATTGAATAGAGTACAACTCTGCAAGAGCACCAGCTCTATATGCAAGACTCAGCTTGCATTCTCAGCACCAACTGAGATGAGGCAACAATTATCTCGTATGGAGTTTTATCAGTGTTGTTTCTGAGCATTACTCTGTTTTGAATGTGAATTGTTGTATGCACTGCCTGTGTCCAAAAAATATCTGTCAACTTTGAATCCATTATCATTGTTCGAGCCATTTCTTGTACTGTCCTAT
>ML803389.1:75645-95328 GCA_009831015.1 Picea engelmannii
ATACCACCAGAAATGGCATGACATGTACTATCCATATAGAATAGTATTATCTGAAAATATATCATAACTCATACTGTTACCCATCAAACAAACTTGGGTCCATTACCCAAACCTGGGGTCTCCAACTTCTCATGGCCATAACTGTCTAACCGTGAGGAATTATGTGAAATTCCACATACCACCAGAAATGACATGACAAGAACTATCCATCTAGGATATTTTCCCTGACAAATTCACTTTCCTTCATCTCATTATTCCATAATTAAGCATGGGTTCTCTTACTCCACAAAGCGTCTTCCCGTGAGGGCTTTCACCATAAGGGGACCACTTAGGAGTTCATCCATATTTACTTCTTATCAACCATGAAAAAACAATAATGAGTCATATTTACATCAAACACTATTGGGTCCATTACCCAAACCTTTGTGCTACGGGTCTTTCTTCAAGGGTTGACATCAATGACAACCAACCTTAATCAACATATGGATATAGTTTTTGCTGACGAAAAGGATAAATTCATTGTTATCTACCTTGATGAAATCACTGTGTATTCTGCCTCAGATGAAGAACATCTCAAACATCTCAGAAGGGCGTTTCAAAAATGCAGAAAGTTTGGGATCTCTTTGAATCCTAAAAAGTCAAATTTCTCCATGGAAGAAAGAAAGTTGTTGGGTCACATAATTTTGAAAGAAGGGATAAAGGTAGACCCCATCAGAGTTGAGGGGACCTTGAAAATTGGCATACCCAAAAGAAAAAAGGAGGTACAATCTTTCCTGGGCAAAGTGAACTTCCTAAGGAGATTCATTCCTAATTTGGCTGAAATCATAAAACATATTACCAATATGCTAAATAAGGGAAATGAAATCAAGCGGATCCCTGAGGCTAGAAAATCTTTTGAAGAAATAAAAGTAGCATTGACAAAGGCTCTTGTACTGGCTAGTCCCAATTTTGAGAAAGACTTCATACTATTCTCTTTTTCCTCAGAACACACAATTACAGGTGTGCTACTCTAGAAAGATGACCAGGGTTTTGAGAAGCCCATAGCATAATACAGTAATACATTAAGAGATTCCCCTTTGAAATATGACATAATGGAGAAGCAAGAGTATGCTTTAGTCAAGGCATTGAAATAATTCAGGGTTTACATCATACATTCACATACCACTGCTTATGTTCCCTGTAGCTAAGTGAAAGACATCTTGACACAGCCCGATCCTGAAAGAAAGAGGGGAAAATGGATTGTGGTGCTATTAGAATATGATCTTGAAATCAAGCCCACGAAGTTGATCAAAGGACAAGGGATGGAAAGGTTGATGGCACAAATGAATTGTGAACTTTTAGGGATAAATTTCACAGCAGACCTGTCAAAAGTTACAGAAGAAGAAAAGGCGACTCCACCAATATCCCATAAATTTCTTGAATATGCATGGTATGTTGATATCATCTTTGTGCTAAAGAATTTGCAGGATCCTCCTGAATTTAGTAAGACAAAGGCCAGATTCTTGAAATTGAAAGCAACAAAATTTTGTATAGTAAATGAATTACTATATTGGAAAGATCCAGGGGGGATTTTATTGAGTTGTTTAATAAAGGAAGAAGTAGAGAAAACCATCAGAGAATTCCATAAAGGTGATTGTGGAGGTCATCATTATTGGAAGACAACCATGTATAAAATTCTAAGGGCTGGATTTTATTGGCCTAGCATATTTCTCGATGTTTATAAAGAAGTCTCAAAGTGCCGTGAATGTCAATTTTTTTATGGGAAAGGAAAATTGCAGGCTCTACCTTTAAAACCCATTTGAGTGGAATCTCCTTTCAGACAGTCGGGCCTTGATTTCATAAGGGATATCCATATGCAATCCTCTTCCCAACACAAATGGATCCTGACAGTGACCGTTTATTTCACTAAGTGGATTGAGGCAGTCCCCACCAGACAGGCTACAGATGATGTCATCATTCGATTCCTAGAAGATAATATTATGTCCAGATTTGGATGCCTAATCAAAATTATAACAGACAATGCAGGAGCTTTCAATTCTAAGAAATTGGATAAATTCTGTAGTGATTACAACATCACCCTTTGTCATTCCACGTCATACTACCCTCAAGGGAATGGGTTGGTTGAGTCTTCGAATAAAATCTTGGTCAGAATCATCAAAAAACTATTGCAAGAGAATAAAAAGGCATGGCACAAAAAACTCATCCACGTACTATGGGCTGACAGAATATCCCCAAAGAGATCCATTGCCACATCCCCTTTCCAAATCATCTATGGCACTGAAGAAATTTTTCCTACTGTATTAGGATTGACAGTAATGAAGTTGTTACAGGAGCAAGAGGCGGAAACAGGCGCTAGTAGGAGAAGAGATGATGAGCTCATCAGTGTACAACAAACCATAGAAAATGCCTTTCATAATGCCCAGCGACGACAAGACAAGATCAAAGAGGATTTTGACATACATACCAAGGTGGATGACTTTGAACCATGAGACTGAGTACTAAAATGGGATGCCATAAACAAAGATAAGGGAAAACATGGAAAATTTGATAACCTATGGTTGGGTCCGTTCAAAATCCCATCTTACCATGGGAGCAATGCCTATTTGTTACAGGAAACTAATGGAGAACTCATTGGAGGAGGGCCTGTGAATGGAAGGTTCCTCAAGCATTACATTGTTTGAAAAATCATCACCCCGACATTCATTGTATATAGTTGTTTTGTGTTTTTCTTTACACATGAAAAGTTGGAATAAAAGTAGCATAGTTGAAG
Organism: Picea engelmannii; assembly: GCA_009831015.1. NCBI lineage: Eukaryota > Viridiplantae > Streptophyta > Pinopsida > Pinales > Pinaceae > Picea > Picea engelmannii. Next base: position 78,416 of record ML803389.1, read on the forward strand.
CCCGAGGTGAAGGCCCTGAGCTATGCTAGGCACATTTTAATTTTTTTTTTCGAATAATGATCAGCAGATTCAGATCACACTAATAAACCACAACCCAATGGGTAGGCACTTGGTCTTAATTTCTTTACTACCTCACAGGAAGGATAACATCCCCATTTGGAGCCTATGTTATCATCATAACAAATTTCAAATCAGGATCTGAGTTTCAGAGATTTTGCAAAAAGACAAATCATTGTGGAAGTGTGATAGTTTGGAGGATAAGGTCTTATATGGTGGAATGTGGAAAAATATAATGGAGGCGCGAAAGGTAGGATTCAACAGACCGTCGATCTGAAACAGCCCGGATCAACGACTGGGGGACATATCAGGGAATGAAGCAGCGCGGAAGATAATTACTCAAAGGTGGGCCAGGGAAAACTACCATGGTTTCATTCGTGGATGCATGGCGCCTCTAGAGGTACATCGGGGCAAAAAATGGTCTCCCTAAAACCGCTTTCTCCAATCCCCGATGTCAATAGGCACATATAAAAGGAGGATCCCCGACATTATTTTATGATACTTTGAAACATTAAACGTTCAAAATTTGGCTCAAACCATCCGTTCAAAACTCAAGCTCAAAGTTGGATCAGATTCATGTTTTCTTCGCCGCTTAAAAGTTATTTTTCACAATGGCCTCTAATCCTGTCATTTTATCCATGAATGAACAAGACATCGCCTCTAGAGAAGAATTCCTAATTGACAGGGACTCTTATTTTTTCGACACAGAGATAACAGTCTCGCCCGTTTATGTGTCCAGATCGAACTTGTTTGACAATGTCGGAAAGAGGATCCCTTTCCTTGGAATGGCTCAAGCCTCCATTACCCCTTATGTCGTAGAAGTAGTCTTTCCTTTCCCAGAGTTCATAGGCTGGTGTGCCGAGCAATATTCACAGGAAGAAAGAGTTATTTTGAATAAATTAGGGTCAGAGGTTTTATGTGAAATAGATAGCCTATCACTTCGACATACCCTCAGTGTATCAGATTCCTTCTCTGTAGTGTCAGAGCCCTTCGATGAAGAGAAGATGATCACAATTTACATAGAATTCCCTTCAGAAGTAAAAACCATGTTTCTGCAAACCATTGTCAAACCTGAACACCATTCGAAAAGTCTGCCGTTACCTATCAATATGAGCATTATGATCATTAAGGTCTAGTGGGCTTGTTCCCTTCTTAGCCAAATTTTAGGGTTAGATAATGACAAGTTCGTAGTAGAAGTCATGTTAGGTTTCTTGTTAACCTTTTTTGTGCCAGAGTCTCGTCAGTCGGTCTGTATTAGTTTTGACAAATTCATCACTGATAATATACATCGACAGCTAGTCAATTTCATTTTATTGAGACACTTCATATACTACACACACCTACTGAGGATCTTCCTGGAATCGAACAAGACCGAATTCCCTGAAACTGCTTTCATCTCAACTGAATGTAAAAGGATAACCATGCTTATTTTCATCAATAAGATCATGTCCAGGGTGTACAGTCTTATCTTCGGCTCAGACTTTCCAAGGGTTCTAGAAGAAATGAAAAGTTTTTTACAACCAAATCCAGAGAGCAGAGTAGGAGATTGGATTTTGTTCATACAATCTAATGTGATATGGGTGTATGGCTATCAAGAAGGACTTTATATTTTACCAGTCTTTTTGACTCCCAGAATTTTTTCCTTATATTTCATCAGAAAAAGGATCATTTCAGAAATAGAAGACTTTCTGAAAGCACACAAGGCATCTAACTTAAAATTTCCTTTCATGGTAGGTCCCTTTCTGGTAAAAAACAAATCATGTTTACCTTAGATCCAAGCCAAATTCAATGAATTCGGGTTTACACAATTACAAGGAAGGAAATATGACCTACATCATATCATATCAAAGAGAACATTGATGAGCAAATTGGGCCCCTATGAGCACGAGCATGTTGAAGGATTTGATAAACTGGCTAATCTGGAAACATGTATAGATATGGAGGTCACTTTGTAGCATGATCGGATAAAACCAACAAAGTCTGCCCCTCCGCAGATCCAGACACAAAAAGCTTCTCCAAGATTGATTGTTAAAGCCCCAAAGTTGAGTGTTTATAATAAGAGGAACAGTTCAGAGGCCCTGGGTGCCGGTAGTCAGCAAGATATTCCCAAGAAGATGAAAATTACACCACCCTCTCAAGTGGTTGACCTGTAAGAAGAAGAACCTAAAGATAAAACAAGCATGGAGATGGTGGAAGATGCAACCAAGAATGAAAAAGTTGGTACAAGAAACATGCCACAAAGTGAAAGCAGCACAAGGGTTTTCAGCAGCAAGAAACACATATTTAGCAAGACACCTGGGGCAATATATCAATCCAAAGAAGACTTGATGAACCAGTATTCTTTGAAAGGAAGTATGGCCAACAGTGAGATAAAAGACATGTTGCCTGAAGTAGAGAAGATCTCCTAGCACAAGATGTCCCTATTCTCAGTCAGAGATGTGGAGAGAAAGACATTTAATATAGCAATAGAAGATGATGATAAAGTGTCTGAAATCAAGATGCACTATGAGAATATTGGTGCCCTAGACAAAGTAAAGTTCCACAGGAATGCTAGTGACATGCTATACTCGAACTATCTAAGATTAATTCTGAAATTTTCATATTGACAACACATGCACTCAAACTAGATGGGCAATTGAAACAGGAGAAATCATCCAGCAAAGCCTGGAAGACACAGGTCAAAATATTGGAGTCTAAAGGCCCTCAAAGAGTAAAATCTTCTTTAGATGAGAAGGACAAGATAATCCAAGGTCTGAAGAAGAAGCTAAATATCTCCCCTACTGAACATCCACAGGAAATAGAGCTAGCTTCTCTAGAACAACAGAAGGAAACATTCAGATAAGAAGCACTAACTTACAAAGCTAAATTATTACAGCTGGAAAAGGAGAAAAAGAATTGATTACAAGGACAAGTAGCAACGTCAGATATGGTTGTCATTGTACCTGCTAATGCAGAAGCTGGATCGAGAACTGATGGATTGGTTCAAGCCATGTCCCAAGTGAGCTTACAAATGGGGGAAATCAAAAGCCTTGGAAAATATGAAACAAGAGATGAAAAAAAAAGATGAAAAGATGGCTCCACTCCAAAGGGAAAATCAAGATTTGCAAGAGAGAGTAAGCAAGCTGAGGACGAGGTTAAAAGGTAAAACACTATTGCGAGGAGATAAACATGTGATCTGGGATGCTATTGCTGCAGAGGCTGCTAAGTTCAGAGTTTATCTAAATTTTATAAATGACAAAGACAGCGTGGCTACCACGGCCCGAAGCATGTGTACTGTTGTTAATGGAACATTAGCCAAGAAACCTTTAGAATGGGCCCAGAACGCTATTGATTTGCTTAATTATGTGCCTACTGCTGATCTTCAGACTATCAGGGTAAAGGACATAACTTCTTTGATCATCTGGTTCAGAAGAATCATCGCCAAGCACATCTTGCTCAAATCGGTTCATAACAAAGTTATACAAATGGAGCACAGTATAGAGGAGTTTAGAAACACATTTTAACATTTTTTTGTCAAGGGCCTCCCACCATTTTGGGATGGAAAAGGTTCATTATACAATCAAGAATACTACAAGTGTCTCCTCATTCAGTGTAGGATGGACCATTTCAAATTTGAAGCTATGGAGGAAAGTCTGAAAGGCCCAAGTCTGGTAGAGTATTTGGCCACAGTCTTTGAAATTTTGAATCAATTTAAAATAGTGAAGTTTGTTCTACCGATTATGTCCTATGCCATGTGCATTGACCTAGAGATTTTTATTAAGGAGATGATGGACTACGAGATTCCTTCTGACTCACAATGGAAGGAAATCGTGCGGTTGGGCAAGACAAAATGCAGTTTTCTCGGGACCAATAAGTGACCCCCAGGTGTCACCAAGCCAGGAAGTTCGACAAAAGATCAGGACAAGCTAGATGTCGTAAAGGAAGCTGAGCAGTCAGAGAAATTCGTTCTTAGTTTTGAAACGTCTTTTGAGTGATCATTGTAAATCGGTTCATATACCAAGACTGTCAATTGAAATTACTATAATTAGTTTAGAAGATGAAAAGTTTTGTTTCAGTCATTGTAATCAAAATGTATAAATGTTGGGGCATTTGATTGAATTAATGTTGGCAGAAGTGCAAGAGCACCCTTTTGGTTGTTTCAAAATCTATTGTAATTTTCTGAAGCTGAGTTGAATATATATGCAGAATCTTTTTAAGTCTCTATGAAAATATTCTAATGGTGGTGATATGATCTTTGTCTTCCTTCATCGTATGTATTTCCTGTGATTTGTTATTCCATTTACACTTTCTTTTGTTTAAATTGGATATTTAAAGGCCCAGAATTCATCTTGTGATGCCCTCGGCTTAAGCAATTTAAACTGTGTGTATTTCTTCTTAACAAATCCAGAATTCATTTCAGTAATTCTCTGATTCAGTTATTTGTTTTCTTTATCTTCTTACACTCTATTTAAATTCAAGAATAACTCAGACTCATTGCCTAGTTTAGACTTTATCCTCTAGAGAGTTCTACAGGTTGGTCATTGTTTTCGTTCACTTTCAAAATTTTGACTCCATAGACCTGAGTGTTCCTCCCCTTCCTTGCCAGCAACTTTATTAAAAAACCCCAAAACAAACCAAAATATAGCCACCAATTTCCAAAGAAATATCAAGTGACATGAAAGAGCCCTCTCTAAGTTGAGAAGGCTAGTGCTTCAGCTCTAAAGTAGGTTGAAACAGTTACCTATGTCATTTGTCTATCAGCTAGACAAAATTTACAGTGTGCTAACACGGCTGATGGTCAACAATAGAGTTCGGTTAAGGAACTGTATTGGCTCAGGCAAGGTACCACGTACAACTTCATGGTTACAGAGGTTGAATGATGGAGTCACTGGTCCGAACTTGGTGAAACAATGGTAGATTGGTAAATCGTGAAAACGCGAGGGTGACTGGGGAGAATCGTTGAGTGTGTCTGAAATGAACTAATTTCCTCACATTTATTTGCATGCACCCTTAATGACACATGGCCCTCCAGGAGCTCGTTTCTCTCCACTTGTATTTCATTTCTCTTTGTCATAAGAACTTAGGATATCATAAGATTTATCCATGCCTTATACTTTAGGAATAATAATATAATATTTCCTTAGAGATAAGCCCTCTAGCTTAGCCCCTTTCCTAGGCTCTTAGTCCCCCCCCCTTGTCTTCCTAGTGGAGTTTAGTCCCCCATACTCTTTTATCGTGGTTGGTCTACACAACGATGTATTTGTATCAATGATATGAGTGTTTACAAATACAAAAACAAACTCACTAGCCTTTAGCATTTAGGCTCTCTGACCTAATAATCACATAAGCTAATAATAACCTGGCTCACCAGCCTATAAAACATATTCACATTTACAATTGAGCCTCGGTCTTGGGGGTGTTATATATATCGTGTTGCATCTTCTTTCATTCTAGGCCAGTACACATACCTATGTAAGTTGGAAATTGTCTTCTCAACACCAAAATGCCCTATAACCTTGGAGGTGTGAGCCTCTATGATAAGTTGCAATCATTCACCTTTAGGAACACAAAGCTTGATGAGATTGTAGAGTAAACCATTCTAGAAATGATAGTCAGTCTTCTTGTCACCTTCTTCTATACGAATTTATCCCTATAGCTATTGAAACACCTCCTTGAAGTCCTCATATTTTGTGTATGTCTCATTGTATGCATCATGGGTAAAAGAATCCATGTGCATTAGAGGTCCCAAATTTGTAATCTTGGATGTGGGTGGCCATGAAAGCATGTCTTCCAACTTGTTTTTTCTACCCCTATTATAATTTATGACCAAATGAAACTTTTGTAAGAACCCCATCCATTTGTAGTGCCTAGTTTATTGTAATTGAAACTGGGCCTACAAATACTAGAGAGAATGGTGATGTGCGTGGATGATGGTCTCTTTTCCCATTAGATAGTGCTTCCACTTTTTAAGAACTTGTATCAAATCATAGAGCTCCTTGTCGTATGTAGGGTAGTTGAGGACTGCCCCATGAAATACTTCAAAATTATAGAAGACGATCCTTCATCCCTGCATCAGGATTGCTCCCATGGCATACACACTAGCATTTTTCTCCACTTCGAAGGAATTCTACAAGTTTTTTAATGCAAGCACTGGTGCTTGAATGATCTTTCTTTTCATCTCATCCAAAGCCTTATGTTAATTCTTCCCTCACTCGAAACTCTTATCACTCTCTTTTATGGCATGGAGTGGTGCAACTACTGCTGAAAATGAAGCTATGAACTTCCGCAAGTACTATACTACCCCAACGAAGTTTCTAGCTTTAGTGACAATTATAAGAAATGGCCATTTCATGATGGCCTCCATCTTGGAGAGATCTATCTTGAGCTCGCCTCCACCAATCACATACCCTAGATACACCAAAGACTATTGAGCAAACTCACATTTCTTGAGATTGGCCAGTCGCTGGTTCTTCTTTAGGGTCTCTAACACCTGCATAAGATGTGAGATGTGTTCCTCCCAGATAGCACTATAAACTATTATACCATCCAAATAGAAAATAACAAATGAATCTAGATAAGGGAGTAAAACATCACTCATTAGTCTCATAAACGTAGCTGGTGCATTGCATAAACCGAATGGCATAACTAACCACCCATACAAACCTTGCCTTGTCTTGAAGGAAGTATTTCAAGATTCTTATTCTTTGACTCATACCTGGTAATATCTCGATTTCAAATCCAGCTTAGTGAAGTACTTGGCATGTTGTTATGGAGAAATTCTCCTATGGCTATGGGTTAAATCCACAACAGAGCAAGGATATTTAAAGAGTGAACTCAATCCCAGAATTGAAATAAAAAAACCTTGTAACTAACTTAACTAACTAACTATTAGTAAGGAAGAGAGAAGCATATCAGGTTCCCTACGTTCGATGATGATCCCATGTTTGGAAAATTTCACTTTAGCAATCCTTTACAACAGTCCCTTTGATCATATGGAAATAATCAAGTTGACAACTACAAAGGGGTAGTTATATGATAACTAACTCATAAAAATTATCGAAAGCAAACAATTAAATCAATTAGTGTTATAAGAATTTGAATGCTTAAACATAAACACCACACATTAAAACACAAACAATCGACAGGAAAGAGGTCTCTTTATTAATGAACAACAAGACAAAGGTAGTTACCACCCATATCCACTGCGACATTGCTATAGAACCAAACTTTGGGTCCCTCTGCCTAGACCACTGGCCATAAATAGTATCTCTGAATCCAATGCTCGTGCAAGTCCAGAGAAGATGAATGGATTCTTCAGGCTAGAAATAGGGGTCTCCGGGTCTGAGGGAATAAATCAACAACAAGGGAAAAGGGGCTTGCAGACGAGGCAAGAAAATGCCAGTATTATGATGCTTCAAGTATGATTTTCCTATCCTCTATCTGTAGGCTCATATTATACCTTCTCCAAGTGGTGGGAGTGGTTACAAATAGTTGTTTATGGGCAATAGTGGGCCAGGAACCGGAGGAACCCGTGAACCCCGCCCCAAAATACTCTAAATATTATTTTTTGAGCTAAATTAAGTTGTGCGCATATGTTGGTGTCAAAACTAGAAAGTTTTAAAACCGACATTTCAACCTCCCATGAGGCTAAGTGGAAAGAGACATGAATGTTACCCTAGGTTTTAAGCCCCAGACATAAAGAACATTAAACCCTAATAACAAAGAAGTCTAAGCATTAATCTCTTTATATGATTTTATAAATATAAATTTTTTATAAGTTTTGCAACTATTTGATTTTTATGTTTCTGTTTATGTGCATGAAAAGTAAATTAAACTAAAGTTGTTGCACAATTAATAAAACAATTGTAAAAATTAAGCATTAATCTCTTTATATGATTTTATAAATATAAATTTTTTATAAGTTTTGCAACTATTTGATTTTTATGTTTCTGTTTATGTGCATGAAAAGTAAATTAAACTAAAGTTGTTGCACAATTAATAAAACAATTGTAAAAATTAAATAATGAAAGAAACAAAAATATAAACAAATTGGTATTTTGAAAATATTTGATTTTGTATTTACTTTTTGTATAGAATGGAAATTAAAAAGCAAAAGTTAATGCTGAGTTTAAAAGAAACAAATGCAAAAATAAAGATAAACAATCTAAAGTTAACTTAATTTCTATTTACAATAATAGATTTTGTTATTTTCTTCAAATATTACGATTAGTAAAATGAAAATTAAAAATAAAATAAATGAAAGAAACGTGATTATGTATAATGAATATTATTTTAAAGAAGCAAAAATGAATTAACATTGTTTTTGTAAATTTTTATGTCGTTTAATATATTTATTAAAACTTAATAACCTTAAAATTAGAAAAGTAAATAAATATTAACATTTAGAATTTACATGATTCAACGCTTTACCAATATCTCTTCACACTATAATTTGTGCATGATTTCTTGTTTCTTAAGAAGTGATTTCATATCTTAGATCTTTGTTGTTGCATCCAGTGAATACCTAGTTGTACTCTTGGAATCAATTTTAATATTTTTTGTTGGATCTAGTGAAGACCTATTTGTACTCTTGGAATCAACTTTAATATTTTTAAAGTGACTTCAATGCTGCAATGGATATCAAGGTTTTTCAACAAGCCAACGTCCTTATCTTTTTTAGCTTGAGGAATCAAATAGAAGGAGATCGCTTCAATATGAAGCCTAGTCATTTTTCAAAGCTTCCACAAATTTGGTGGCTTCATTATGTGTTGTTTTTCTAGTGGAAACCAAGGAGTACTTGTAAGTTGATATGCCTCCAATTTTAGATGACTTGATAGAGCATTGGGAAACAACCCTAATTCTAAAGAGTAAATTGGTTGAGCTTTTTCTTGATAAGCTTCCATAAATGACACATATAAAGTGTTCATTGGACAAGTTGATCTTGTGTTACTGTAAATAGGAAACAAGCATGATGTTGGCAGTACTACTCTCACAGAGTTGTTGCACCTCAAAAACCACTGAGAAAATGTAACATGGAAGGATAGAAATCAGGGTTTTCACTCATATCCAAGTCTCCTTGATGATGGAAATGTGATGGTTCATGGTGGGGCTCTAATATCCAATTTCATTTTTTGTCCCAGATCGCATTCTTTTGAGAAATTTTGTTGATTTCTTTAATAACCAACTATCGAATATATAACCTTATAGTCCTTTTTCATTACATAGAGAATTAGCAAGTTTACCAAAATTCATTGTGGATGACCTGGATATTATTTTGTACCTTCATATAAAGATATTCCACTATGCTGCCTCTTAGTCACTTCCACATATACAAAACCTTTGATATATCATAATTATACAAACTCTCCAATGCACATAATGTTGTTATGACCTTTATGATTTAAAGAAGATATAATATAATTTTATATTGTTTTTAAAACAATATAACTCCCATATGATGGTGAACCTTTCATATCATTGTATTTTCAAATAAAATATAAGATCTACCCATCTTTGGAATTATAAATCCCATCACCATACAAACATACAAGATAATCATACTAAATGAAATGCCAAATCATATATCTAGTTTGCTTGCATGTTTATATTTGTGCCATGTAATTCAATGATCTCCATGTTAAGCAACTAACATAACACAATTTTCTTAGGAAAGGCCCCCTTTCTCTTGTTTTGTTTATTGCATGTATATAAAAGATAGAAAAATGGAAAATATGTTCGCAGGTAAAGATGAGGTCAAATGTAAAGACGACTACATTTTCACAACACTTTGCAAAATCCGATCATGATGTTGACTTGAGAATCAACAATGGCGACTCCATAGGGAAGTATGCTTTCAGCAGACTAGAACTCATGATATTTGGTTTTGCGGAAATAAGAAGGACTGGATGATGATGTAACTCAAGATGAATAAAAGCATAAGAGAAGTAGATCAATACACTTGGGTATGCAAAATTATACAACATGGGGAATACAAATGGAAATTTAAGTGATACATGTAATGGGACTTCGTGGAACAATTTATGGAAAGTGGGATGTATGAGGGGGTTTGGTTTTGTTAGTATAACAAACATAATACCAAGATTTAACAAATTCTGAGTGACAATAGGTATTTTCTTTTTGAAAAGAGAAATATGAGGGTCAAAAATTGTCTTATTGATATAAGGTCACCTAAACAATTCATGTTCTTGAATGTAACCTTACATCCATATACAACTTTATAATGTTGGAACACTGAGAAGGGGGGGGGGGGTGGTGGTTGAATCAATATGAGCACTTTATACCACTTTTAACCACAATATATATTCTTTCATTTTATCAACAATGTTCAACAATATATCTTCAATGTATCATCTATGAATGTATTGTGCCCACACAACAACCTCCCAATTTTCTTGTCTTAGCCGCTATCCAGGACAAGTAATTGCCCCCCCCCTTTAATTCTTCCAATTGGAACCCTCGCACTCTCTCCCTTGTGCAAATAGATATGCCTAAGTTTTCCTCACCCTACCTCGACTTATCATTCTCAGTTCCTCCTTAGATCACTTCTACATGAGAATCCACACTTCTGCAAGTTCCCTCTTCCTGCACTAACACATAGCACCTCGAAGTGTGCATCCTTTATTTCAGCTCTACATTGGCATGTGATTGATTCCTTCTCCAATACATAAGCCACCTCACTTTGAACTTGGCCAATGCATCAGTGCAGCTATGCTAAAATTCACTGACGTATGTCTTCCTCACCTATGAAGTACCTGTGATCAACACCAACACATCATTAATGTTCGCACATTCATCATAACCACACACACTCCTTCCACAGACTAAATTTCTTCCACTTGCATCAATGCATCACATAAAGGTGACACTCCCTCCCTTTCTCTTTGTTACACTGCACATCGATAATGTTCGCCTCTTTGTCCCCAACGTGATGCCTATTGATAAGTTTCCCTCTCTCGTCCTCAATGCGTAAGCGGAATTACATCAACCTCTTGTCATCATCGAGCGCATTGATGATGATCTTCTCCCTCTCGCCAACAATGACTAGGTCAACATATCCTACTTTTGTCTTGAGTCCTATATCATCCTCCTCCCTGCTCAAATCCCTTCTTGTTCATCAATCAATATCCTTACAATTCTCAATGACTAAAATATCCATGCCTATATAAAAAACTGGTCATTGATTTCCTATCTCACCTGATCCAGTCTAGACTGCATTCATAATCAAGTTTTTCAATGTCACCAGTAGCTCATATTCACGTACTACATCATATTTGATTTGCACATCTTGATTTTATGGCTAACCATGAGCATGAAAGTGTTGTATATCATCTTATTGGTTAACTGAAGCAGATGTAGTTCTTGCGCTAGCTCTGAAATGTATCTCGACAAAAAACTAGTTCTCCCAACTCCTACACAGTGCCAGATGCATCGAATGTCAGTTGGTTGTTTTGATGGATTTATATTTCTATGCCCATGACCTATTACCTCATTTTCAATTAATTATATAAGCGCCTACGTATCACAAATGACTTAGGAACTGACAGAATCGAATTCGGGAAAAGCAATAGCAAGAACATGGCACATACTTCCATTAAAAACACCTTTGAGCACAAATTTTGGGTATTATTCAAAGTGTGTTTCTCATCACCAAAATAGGACTAATGTATATATTATGCAAGTACGATCCAAATGCAAATGACGGAATCAAAATCCAAGGTTTGAAAGTGCCAAAACGATCGTCTAGGATTTCCCGCCAAGAAAGCCTCGATAGTCGTGGACATCATTAGAAATGGATCCACTCAAATGATGGAACAACATGTTCATTTATCTTGATATAAGCGTCTCTCTGTTTTCTCCACGTGGAAAAAAAAACACCTCAATCGGGCATCCTATGAGCAAGTTACAGGCTTTCAAACTCAAACTCTCATTTTCTCTCATCAATTTGACACTTAGAATTTTTTTTTTGATTTTGCTTTTCCTAGAAGGAGAAGCTCCCTTTGAATCCTTCGACGCAATTCAGAGGATTTACCTTAAATTCCTCTGATACATATTCGAGGAGTTAGAAAAAACTCCTCTGATACATATCAGAGGAGTTAGTTCAAAACACTCTGAACAAGTCGGAGGAGTTAGTACTAAATCCTCCGAACAAATTAGAGGGGTTAGTACTAACTCCTTCGAAACTAAAAAAATCGTCTCTCGTAAATCGACCATAACGTTTGACTCGGGTGTCAATTTTGTGCGTTCTTCATATCATTGGAAAGGTATTTCCGATCTCTACAACTTTGTATTTATATGATTTGAAAAATTTATAACGCATGGTATACTTATTACAATTCGGAGGAGTTAGTACTAGCTCCTCTGAAACATGAAAACATGTATTTTTTAAAATGGTCATAATTTTTTATTCGGGTGTCAGTTTTGCATGTTATGTATACCATTGGAAATTTATTTCTGAGACCTACAACTTTCAAGTTATGGGTTTTGAGAAATTCCTAACTTATTTCCCTCATTTTTCAATATGAAGATCTGGTACCTTATTGGCATCCCCGAAGAATGCAACGCCTCAATTATGAATAGAAGAACCAAGAATTGAATCCAGAGAAGATTACTTGATATTTAAATCAGTTAATGTCTCATTTATTTGCATTCAAATGATTATTATTGATAGTTTATTTGGAGTTACTCTCATCTATTGTATGTTGAATGTTGCTAGGTACCGAGCGAAGGAGGATTGCACTCAACATATATCACGATGAAATCTACAACTAAATATGATGAAGGAGCAATAGCGAAAGATGTAGCAGTGATGGAGGAGCAACAAAGAAAATATCAATAAAATGTATGAAGCAGGGATCTAGAAACTCCATGACGATTGACTGTCAAACTCAGGACAACGAAGATGCCCCCATACCCAAATCTAGTCTTCATGATGCGCAAGACACATATGGACGAAATCCATGAAGACCCACTAGTGCTAGGAGACAAATTTTAAATGTGACCATTGTCCTTGTTGCTCATCATCACAAAGAGGATGAGGAAAAATTCTGGAAGATGAAAGGTTATCGAGGGAGACGAAAGGCCAAAGGTCTTATTGAACTTCAATAAATACTAGAATTGAACCCAAAGAAAAGGATTTTGGCTCTTCAAACATTGTACACTTCTAAATTACTTTGGGAATACAATGTCAACTAAAATTGAAGGTTTGTCCTTAGAGTTTTCATGTACTATTGTTGAAACAATTAATATGGAGAAGCCCCCACGGCCAACTTTTGACAGAGAGAAGAACTTGCATGTGTGGTTGTTTTTGCTACGAACTATTTCAAGCAAGATGTATGTTGTTCACATGGGATGTAAGAGCATGTTTTTTTATGGAATATTTTGATGCAATGTATGTCTTCTTGTCGTTTTGTCATTCTTTCTTATATTACATTTCATGAGTGAATGAGTTGCTAATATATGTGATATAGTGACATAGACTATTCTGGTTATATATTCATGTGCATGTGTTATCTATATTTATTTCTTCATTTCATCTATCTGGGTGAAGCTATTGGTAAAGTTAGTTTCATGCCACAACTCATTCACTTACGTTAATTCATAGGATAGGTTAGATTAGAAGTAGTTTAGATTTGCATTTAGATAGTCTTGATCTACATCTTTTGTTTTCATAACCACCCATCACTCACCCTCATCGGTGGACCTAAACGCAATCGGTATAACCAAACAACAATGGATGTCGAGCCAGAATCGGTATGGGTTCCATATTCCAAACAATGAAAGGTCTAATTAGGACTTCTTACTGAGGGTAACCCCTTAATGTTGTCGGGCGAATTTGGACCCGTCAATAAAATGCATCCATATATATATATATATATCATAAGCATGTAAACATAAGCAATATCACATGACATCAAGAACACAATACACCAATATTTACGTGGAAAACTAAATGGGAGAAAACCACATAATGCTTTCTTATCTATATCAAGAATTCATTCATAGGAAGCACCAACTTCCCAATTCTCCAATTGCAACTGGAAGGAGGCTACAAGCCCCTATTTACAGGCTCCAACCTAAAGGAAGCTACAACTCCCTGAATTCTCTAGCTCCAACCAGAAGGAGGCTACAACCCCTAGGTTCTCTGGCTCCAACCAGAAGGTGGCTACAACCACCTAGTTCTCAGGCTCCAACCTGAAGGAAACTCCACCGCATTGATTCTTCGGCTCCAACCGGAAGGATGATACAACCCCATTTCCTTTCCCCGTCCTGCCATCTTGAAATATAAGTGTAGACCAACTGTCACTACCACAATCACTTCCACTATCACTGTCACTACCTCTATCACATCAACCTATAACCTATCACTATCACTGATACTCAACCAGATCCTCTCACAAGGATCATACACCAAGTACACCTCTCAACTAGATTTCCAACATCACCAACACATGCCTATACCAAGCATGTACCAATATCACCAATATACCATCACAAGATATGTGTCTCAACCATGTACCAATGCATTTACCAAACCATCAAATTGTACCATACCAAACATCAATCGTGTACCACAACCTGTACCACACCATGCATCAACTATGCACCAACACATGTACCAAACCATGCATCAACCATGCACCAACACCTATACCAAACCATGAATCAACTATGCACCTCAACCCATGTACATAAACTATGCATGTCAACCATGTACATCAACACCATACCATATACCATAAGATATCATCAATGAAGTGCCTCAACCATATGTCAAGAATATGTTCCAAATATGTACCAAGAATATGTTAATGTGCCAATACCAATAACATCATCAACCATACAACATGTCACCAATGTACCTCAAGAAAGTGTCATATCACTCATGACATGCCTCAACCAACTACCATAAACCATGTGCTAATGTATCTCAACAAGTAGACCTCAACCAACATACACCATGCATCCAATTATGTGCCTCAAGTAATATACGAAGGTCCTCACAAACACATGCCTCACGCATGCTCCTCATAACAAAATATACCAAGCCTCAAGTATGCACCATAACATGTAACCAAACCATACACCAAGATAGCTAATGATTCTTATAATAAATGTACCATAACATCACCAAGATGTACCATATCACATACTAGCATTACCATACATGTACCATAACACCATAACCATAACCCTTAAGACTTACCTATGATCCCGTAGCTGACATGTTGTACTGTAAACTAATATGTAACTCTTCCATAGTTCTCAGCAACCTGGTACCAACATCCCTTCACAAAATTTCACAATTCCTTTTACATATACCCGACTTTCTCTTCTACAACCCGCGAATATCCCCGCTTTCCTCCACTGCAGCCCATGTACATCCAAGTTCTTCTGAATTGCAACTCACAGATACCTTAGAAACTAGGGTTACTCAAGGTTGTTGCAAATATGAGACTTTCACCTTTGACCTTTCTTCGTAACCTCGGAAAAATGTCGTCACAAAATAGCCAAAATATAACAATACTAGACCATAACAATCACACGATAGATATTCAATTGTAAGTGTGTGAGTGTGCTTATCAAAGTCTCCTTGAGGTGTTTATATACTTTTTCATAGTAACCTCTCTCCTTCATTTAGGGTTTCTACGTTTTTCTTGTTACAACAGCTTTACCCCTTTGACCAAGACTTATAACAAACTAGGGGATTCTTTTCCACTCTTTGGGGCTTCCAAATTTA
This sequence comes from Picea engelmannii, assembly GCA_009831015.1. NCBI lineage: Eukaryota > Viridiplantae > Streptophyta > Pinopsida > Pinales > Pinaceae > Picea > Picea engelmannii. Next base: position 94,209 of record ML803389.1, read on the forward strand.
CAAGGGCATATCTCCCTAACCATGAGGAACCACATGGAATTCCACATATCACCAGAACCTGTACGACAAGGATTATCCATCTATGAGTGTCTAACTTGAAATTTCACTATCCTTCATTTCCATATTCCTAAACCAAATTTGGGTCCCATAACCACAGCTTCGGGGATACATGTAGACTATATCAAATGTACCCAACTAACTCATCATCAGTCTCAATCATACAACTGTAAATAAATTGTCCAACATCTATGGACCTCTCCAAGGGTTGACATCAATCTTTAAGAGTTGACATCAATCTCCAATATCACTCTCCAAGGGTTGACATCAATCTTTAAGGGTTGACCTCAATCTCCAATATCACTCTCCAAGGGTTGACATCAATGAAAACCAACTATACAAAACAATTGTCCAAAAATATTATTGGTTAGTTGATTAGAAAAGAACAATGTCTACATTTTTAAAAGGAGTTTCATCTCTGTCAGTTCTGGTAATTTAATATAGAGTGTCAAGATAATGTGTTGTGAAAACTAAAGTATAAAAGCAAAATTGGCTTGAAAACTCCTTAAACAAAGAACAAAAACTTCAACAAACAGAAAAATACTAAGCAAAAACCAAAGGAAAAACAAGAAACAAAAGATAAAAAAACAATAGAAACACAAGATTCCTTTATTTATATACATAGGAAAATAAGGGAAGTAACTTAGGACTAAAATGGGATGACACTTGGCATAGAGGAAAACATCATTTACTTTACTTGCGGGACTCATGAATTGGAAGGAATTGCACAAGGAAAGCTTACTGATATGCCAAACAACAAATGCATATGGCGAGGGAGAATGACCTACCAAGACCCAAAAGAAATGATTACCGTCTCTCAAGACTTTCCAATCAACAAGATAAGCTTTGCATCTTACACTGAAAGTGACAGTAGGATTAAATATTTCAGGTTTAATGTTCAAAGTTTGAATATGAAAAATAGGATCAATGAATTCATCGAACGTATTAATGTCATCTTTTGGAACCTTCCTATTAGAAATAGAGTCATCATAATGTAAATAAGATTCATATAAAGGGTTCAAAAACATAGGAATACCATTGAACTCATCATCATCATCGAAGT
>ML803389.1:95432-122216 GCA_009831015.1 Picea engelmannii
ATATTTCAAGGTAGGCATGATTTGAAGATTTCTATTCAAGGGAGAGCATACGATCCTGTAAATCTTGGATGATGGGAATTAAGGATGAAAAATCTTTGTTTGAATTAGAACCACCAAAGGAGAAACCCGTTCTACGAGATTGCTCTTTGAAATCAAGGAAATTAATTAAGGCTATCTCCAGATTTTGAAGATCATCGGTAAATATGGGCATTAAGGATAGAATATAGAAATATCGTAACAAAAAGGTGATAGAAGATCATAATAATGTAAGAGGACAACCAAGTTGGTAGGGAGAATATTCATAGGAATGCAATTATACAACTTGATAAACCTAAGATTAAAAGCATGAATACTTTCATTATCCTTTATGTGCAAATGATTAAATCTCTTAAGATACTCATAAGGGTTATCAAAGTGCCGAAAAGTTGAGGTAAACCAATAGGAAAGTTCAGACCATGTGGAGATGAATTCATCAGGTAGGTTGGTAAACAAAGAAGCAACATTGCCTTGAAGGGAGTTCATAAACAAGAGCATGCAACTATCATTTTCATTAACTTTGAGGATGATACAAGCATTGGAAAATGCATGAAGATGCTCTTCTACTATAACAGTGCCATCACCTAGGAACAAAGGTAAATGTTCTTTGAACTTGTAAGGAAAAGGATTAACAGGGTAAGTGAGCATCAAAGGGATATGTACAAGCCAAGGGTGATTATTCATGTCTTCGTCAAATTCAAATATTCCATACTTGTGAATGACTTTCCCAGGATTATCAGTAGAAACTATAGGTTATAACCACTAAACATGCTTCCAATCAACTGAGACATGGGAATTTGGAGAGGATAAAAGAAAATTTGAAAGAATTAAAACAAAACTAGGAAAAAACCATTGAACGGTCCTCCCTAGTATGGTCCTCAAAATATGTTGATGTCAAAACTAGAAAGTTTCAAAACCAACAATTCAACTTCCCATGAGACTAAGTGAAAAGAGGCAGGAATGTTAACCTAGGTTTTAAGCTCCAAGCATAAATAACATTAGACCCTAATAACAAAGAAGTCTAAGCATTAATCTCTTTATATGATTTTACAAATATTAAATTTTGGTAAGTTTTGCAACTATATGTTTTTTTATGTTTTATGTGCATGAAAAGTAAATTAAATTAAAGTTGTTGCAAAATTAATAAAACAATTGTAAAAATTAAATAGTTAAAAAAACAATTTTTTATGTTTTATGTGCATGAAAAGTAAATTAAACTAAAGTTGTTGCAAAATTAATAAAACCATTGTAAAAATTAAATAGTTAAAGAAACAAAAATCATTGTAAAAATTAAATAGTTAAAGAACAAAAATATAAACAAACTTGTATTTTGAAAATATTTGATTTTGTGTTTTCTTTTTTTATAGAATGGAAAAAATAATAATAATAATAATTAGTGTAGAGTTTAAAAGATACAATCCCAAAAATAAATATAAAAAATCTAAAGTTAACTTAATTTCTATTTACAAGAATGGATTTTGTTATTTTCTTCAAATAGTCCAATTAGTAAAATGAAAGTTTAAAAAAATGAATGAAAAGTGATTATGTACCATGAAAATTATTTTAAAGAAGCAAAAATGAATTAACATTGTTTTTTACATTTTTGTGTTGTTTTATATATTTATTAAAATTTAATAACCTAAAATTAGAAAAGTAAATAAATACTAACACTTAGAATTTACATGAGTAAACATATAACAAAAGGGAAGAAATGGGAATATACAATAAAGTAAAAATAACATTCCATAAAAAAGAAAGAAAATAGATTAAAATCAAATAAAAGAAATATGATATGCAGGAAAGCTTTTTATTTTTATTTAACTTTTTTTATCAATATATAAGATTGAAAACCTTTCATTTATTTCATACTTTCAACCATGAACATGTTTTCGCATAGATGGCCATTAGCCACCATGAAACTGGCAAAGCTATAATAGGCTTTCAAAAAATGTTTTGGAGATGAGTGTAAGTCTTTGCAATCAATTAAACCAATTAGTAAAATTAATGTAGAAAACAAAAGACTTATGCATTAATGACCAAATAGTAAGAAATACCTATTATAAATAACAAGATCAGAGTTTGACCTCCCCTTTTCCATTTTTTAAAGAACTCATGCTATCGAGAGAAAATGTTAAACCCTAATAAATCTTGGAGTATTGAAAAGAAAACAACTTAAAATCTCCAATATTTCTTTATGCATACCATTGTGAATGTAGCCTCCTCTCTCCCCTGATTTCCTCGATGCTTGAACCTTTATGCAGTTTCTCACCTGGGTGGTTAGCAAGTCAAGGAGAAGGTGGAAGGAATCAGACAAGGATAACATAAATCTCAAAGCTTACAAGCAGATAGTAAGAAAGAAAAAGGTTGATTTCATGGTTTTGAGGAGAGAAGAACTAATATTCCTTGGGGAAAATAACCCCAAACTATCCTGGAAGGAGCTCCAATCGAAAAAGGTGCAAATTGAAAACAACATTACAGCTTCTATATGGTTCGACTATGCAAGACAACTGTATGAGCAGGATCCCAAGGTTGACCCTCCTCCCTTGGTCAACACAGACACAAAACTCTTCACGGTGCAAGAGGTAGAGATGGGTATCAAGGGGTTGGGCACTGGAAAAGAAAAAGACTTAGATGAACTCCAAGAAGAGTATCTAAAGTGGGGATTAAAAATTCTTCCACCTCACATCACAAAAAATTTCAACAACATCATACAACAGGGGTTCCCCATAGATTGGACAACTAGTATGGCAATACCTCTTTTCAAGAGTGGTGACGTCAATAATCCCTCCAATTATAGAACCATAATGATAAACCCCTTGTTTGCAAAGTTATTTGGCAGCATGTTAGAAAATAAAATCAGCAAGTGGGCAGAAGAAAGAGATAAATGTGCTAAAGGGCAAGCAGGTTTTAGACCTAAACACTCCACGGTTGATCATTGCATAACTTTAAGGCACATCATTGAAAAAGTTTGGGAAAAAAAGGAAGAAGTTTTTTGCTGCTTTGTTGATTTCAGAAAATCCTTTGACACGGTTCCTACGAATAAGCTTTGGGGCAGAATGGAGGAACTCGGGGTTCCTAGGCATTTGAGAGCAGTTGTGCATAGGATGTATGAAGAGGTGAAAGTCAAAATTAGAACTTCAACAGGCATTTCTAAAAGTTTTGGAAGCGATATCGGGGTCAAGCAAGGTTTCCCATTGTCTCCTACCCTTTTTGGGTTATATATTGATAAGCTTGAAGAGTGGCTAAATCCGCAAGGGGGTGACGGTATCCATTTGGGCAAGTTCATTATAAGGCTTCTTTTGTACGCAGATGACCTTATATTGATTGCTAAATCAGCTCTTGGTTTGCAAGAGCACTTATGCTCCCTTGAGCATTTTTGTAGAAGGGTGGGGATGCAAGTCAATATTAGTAAAACGAAAGTAGTGGTTTTCTCTAACAAAAGAAAGCATAACCAGCATAAATTCTACTTTGAAGGCAACATTCTGGAAGAAGTTGCAGACTGCAAATACCTCGGAATTGACTTCAACAGAAATTTAAGTTGGGATGGTTGTAGAAAGAAAAGAATGTTAGGGGGTTGGAAAGCATTTTATGCTTTTCAAAACAAGTGTAAAGAGGCAGAGTTGTGGGACTGGAAAACCACTCTAACTCTTTTTGGGCTTCTAGTGATTCTGGTGATTCTCTACGGTTGTGAACTGTTGTCCAGCAACACAACCGAGATGCAGTGGAAAAAAATTGAGAAAATTCAGAAGTGTTTGATTACAAACAAATTCAAAATTAAAAGTGCAGTTCCTTATGCTATCATGTTAAGTGAAACAGGGGTTGCTCCTATTGAAGCAATTACTATGGTGTGAGTCATAAGGTATTTGAAAAAAATTGAGCAAATGGAAGAGGGTAGATAGCCTAAGGTTGTGTTTAGTGACAGATTGTGCAAAAGAAAGAAGACTTGGATGTGGCAAAATAAAAAATGGTTTAGTAAATGGCACATTTTCTTGAGCATGTGTCCTACAAACAGTAAGGAGATAAAAAAAAATTGTTATGGATAAGTTCCACAAACATACTTGGGAGAAAGAAGAAGTACTACATTGAAGAGTTTAACCCCACTCATAACCATCAGCAAAAGGCGTACATAGGGGCCAATATTTCTTGGAGATCTAAAATTCTTATTGCTCAATTAAGGACTAATTCTCATCAACTCCGTTGTGAAACAGGGCACTGGAAAAGGCCAAAAGAAATGTGGGAGGAAAGAGTATGTATTTTGTGCTCTTCCGGAAAAGTGAAAATAGAAAAACATTTCATTTTAGAATGTGAAGCCTTAAAAGACAGCAGGGAAAATTATGCAGGTATTATGGCAGCTAGTTCTTGGGATAATCTATTCAATGAAGAGTTTTTTGAGAATCTAGGAGCGGTTATTGTAAAACTTCACAGGAAAAGGGCCGAATACAAAATCCAGATGGAAAAACAATCTGTCCCATAGGCTATTTTTAACCTCGTGGACGTTAAAAATACTTTCTTTCTTTCTTCTTTCTAATTGGTTATCAACTGAAATGTTAACTGATAGGTGGTTATATGGACAACTCATGAGTTATTTTTTATAAATCCAAACTTGAAAGTCGTGGCTCTATTTCCATATGGAAATAGCACGTAAGCTCCTTTCAAGCTGGAGAATCTTCATGTATCTTGTCGCATTCTCTCTTTACAATGAACATGTGCATTTGTATTGTTAGCATGTCTCCTCATAAACACCATGTATGATTGTCTACTCTCATTAATTTTGAACCATGCATGGGCTGCGAAAACTTTTTATGCATTAAATACTCTACAAGTAGTAATGAACGATGATGGGTATTTTGTGCATGGGATACGTGTGGGAGCCTCCAACTATATTCACATGAATATGTCAATCTAATACTAAGTCTTATATGCTTCAAAAAAAAAATTTGATTTCAACCTTTATTTTCATGATAGATCATGGCCATGTGAATTTTATTCAATGCTTTACCAGCAGCTCTTCACACTCTAATTTGTGCATGTTTTCTTGTTGCAGAAGAAGTGACTTCATATGTTAGATATTTGTTGTTGCATCTAGTGAAGAACTATTTTTACGCTTGGAATTAGCTATAATATTTTTAAAGTGATTTCAATGGTGCAATGGATCTCAAGTTTTTCAACAAGCCAACATCCTTCTCTTTTTTAGCTTGAGGAATCAAATAGAAGGAGATTGCTTCAATATGAGGCCTGCTCATTTTGCAAATCTTCCCCATATTTGGTGGCTTCATTATGTGTTGCTTTGTTAGTGGAAACTAAGGAGTACTTGTTAGTTGACATGCCTCCAATTATAGGTGACTTGATATAGAATCGGGAAAAAACCCTAATTCTAAAGAGGAAACCAGTTGAGTTTGTCCTTTATAAGCTTATAGAAATGAAACATATGGAATGTTCACTGAACAAGTTGATCTTGTGTTATTGTAAATAGGAAACAAGCATGATGTTGGTAGTACTACTCTCGCAAAGTTGTTCTAGCTCAAAACCCAATGAGAAAATGTAGCATGGAAGGATAGAAATCAGGGTTTGCACTCAGATCCAAGTCTCCTAGAGTGTGGAAATGTGATGGTTCATGGTCGGGCTCTAATATCCAGTTTCTGTTTTTGTCGCAGGTCAAGTTCTTTTGAGCATTTTTGTTGATTTCTTCAATAACCAACTATCGAATATATAAACTTGTATTCATATTTCATTACTTAGAGCATTAGAAAGTTTACCAAAATTCATTGTGGACAACCTGGATATTATTTTGTACCTTCATATTGTTGGAATTTTAAATTTTATAGTTACACAATTACAATTACTTAATCCAATAGAAATTGTAGTAGGATCACTGAAAGATAGACAATCACAGATACAATAGAACACAAATATTATCTTGGGAAACCCTCGTGGGGGAGAAAATCCAACAACCAAAATCCTCAATATAGATTCCTTCAACTAATACAATGATGCGCTATATCTCTCCAAGAAATACCAAGACCAAAACACCAAAAGAAATGGTCTCCAAGACTTGTGCACTAGACCTTCTTATGCACTCCAAGATGCACAAGAGAAGTGTGTGAGTGTGTGTCCAAATTGTTATCACCCAGTAATTTCCCAGGCTGAGGAGGAAATTGGCAAGGGTAACAACAAACCGCTTTAGAGTCTAGGATTTATCCCTCCAAGACCCAGAGAAGGATCTCTCTGTCTGATTTAGATTTGTCTTAGGGAAGGTATTAGGCTAGGTATCACTATACAGGGTTTTGATTGTGAGAAATGGAGTAAGGACCAATAAGGGAGACTATTGGGCAATGGAGTCACAATAGCAAAATATTCAAATCCTTTTCTGTAAGATAAAACTGCAAGGCTAGGTAGCTAAAACACTAGATCTCTAGACTTTGAACGGAAATCAAAATAGGAGATATGAAACAAATCAATATTCAGATGGGAAGCAATTAAGAATTCCCCACCTGTCTATAAGAGGAAAACATTTAAATTATCCAAAGTCAAGAAATAGAGCGTATATTCCAACGAACTTTATTCTTCTTTTTCTCTATTGCATAATTCAGAAAGAAAAGTGATTGTGGAAATAGGGAAAACAGTTACATGAAGAAATTACACATCACCAGTGTCTTTAACACAAGAATCTTGCAGCTTTTTTATTGCTTGGAGATCAAGAACATGCTCATTGTGAGCTTACATCACAGCACTGGTACTATTGCTTCTTTAAACCTAACCCCCTCTTACTCTATTAAAAACATAGATATAAATAAAAAATACAATCCTTAGGCTCATGAGATCAAATTCAATCATCCTGGCCGAAAATAACAAGTAAATCCCTAAAAGATCTGAACTGAAATCTGGGCCAAATCTGTTGAGAATAGGGGTACGCTTCAGACATTTGTTTCTCATCAACGATGACACCTGTGTATAAACTGAAATAGGTTATTGTAGATGAGTCTTTCCGGAGTAAAAACCTCCTTCGGTTTCTCCAATTTCATCCCAGCTCGCCGAAATAGCTCCCACAAAATCATGACTAAAACCGGAAAAAATGGAAGCCTGAAAAATAGGGCTCAAAGATGGATTCAGTTCTCCCAAATTATGACACATGTGTAAATTATGGGAAATTTTTTTGTTCTTCATCCCGTGTTGAACAAAAGCCTCTCTCGTATTTTGAAAATTCATCCCCGTTTGGTTGGAATCACTCTCGAAAACGAACTAGTCAAACTAGCAAAAAAAAACGGTTTTTTGAATTTGGGGGGGCGGTTTTTGAACCCCTCTGAGGTGGTAAATGGTATTGGGAGGGGGTTCGAGCTCACCATATGGTGAAACCCGTCCTCGATTAAACCACTTAATCGTACCCCCTTGTGGTTGAGTGACGTACGGGGGGTCTGAGTTATAAGGAAAAAGGTAATGGGTTTTAAACTTAGGATTAGTTTAAGCTTTTTAATTTTTATATTTTTTTATTATTTGTTCTTTTTAATTTTTGTATTACTTTTTATTTATTATGTGTTGTTTAATATATGTTTTTTTAATTTGTTTTTATTATTATATTTTGTTTTATTATTGTTTATATTATTATATGTAATATTTTTATTTATTTTTTATTTGATTTATGTTTAATATTGTTTTATTTTTTAATTGTTTTTAATTAATGTTTGATTAATAAAACACTAACCTAATTACTAACTTAATTACTAATTATTAATTAATTAATTATTAACAAGTCTAACATAAATCTAACTATACTAAATTTAATTACTAACATTATTAACCTATTGTTTTTTTCTTTCTTTTGGCCTAAGCTTGCTTATTCATGCATGGATAAAATTGGAGAAGCGGTGAAGAAGTGAAGGGTGAGGGATTGAAGGGTGCAGCGGTGGATAAAGGATGCAGCAGGGTGATGAAGGATCGGGCGAAATGGATGGAGGGGAAATGGAATTAATCGAGCCCAGCAAGCCAGATGTCTTCATCAGGAGAGCAACGCCAAATAAGTAGCTGAAGAATCAAGTTACTTATGATTATAGGACCCCAACATAGGCTCCACCTGGGGATGGTGGCTCTTTCAGGAGGTGACAAGAACCAATGAACTCTGAACATCCAGACCAGTGCTTTATCCGTTGGGCCATGGAGTCACTACAGCTATAATCTTCGAACTAGCTCAAATTAGATTGAACATTGAACTATATACTATCAACTGCAAACTCTATTTGAAACCATACAATGCTAAAAAAGATGCTCAAATGACTGAGCTTATTCAAAACTACTACCTACCCTACACTGCTGATAATTTTGTTGTTCTAAATGATACAATAATGCCAGTGCATCTAGTCAAGCAACTGCTCTAATAACTCTGCTCTTTCACTATTTTTAACCAGTATCATAAATAGAACTTGCATGGGAAACACAGACTGATTTCCACCTTGATTTTCACAACACAAATCCCCGGGACTGTGGACTATTACATAAACTTTAGGTATCAATGGGAATTCTGAAAAGAATAGCTCCTCCATATAGATAGCTATAGGATCATAATAGACATGACCTATCTTCTGATGTTCAAATTTAACCAAATCAACTTCATGATTTGATGTTGTAGTTATGTTATTTACATCCTCATGCACTTCCTGACATGGCTGCAACTCTTCTGATGAGCTTTGGAATGATACTTTTTTTTAACACAACAATGAATTTGACTGTCTAATCATATCCATATCATAACAGCTTTTGAAAACATTATGAGTAAATGAAAACTGCCTTTGAAAACACAAACCATCCAACATATCAGCTATGGGGTCATGTATTGCTTTAGATGGTTGCAACATTGGTTCTACTGGAACTTTATAATCTTTCATGTATTCATTTTTCAGAATATGACCAAAATTTCCTTTCAAAATCTGAAATGTATTTGAGCATAATGGTATAGAATCAAAAAGGATTAGGTCATCATTTGTTTCAACCTCTGTGATTTCATCTGATATTTGACATTCAAGATGACTCAGGGGCTGCACCTCTAGATCTAAAATAGGTTCTTTATCATCCATGATTTCCTCATCTGATTGGTAAGAGAGTTCTCCATTCCTACTGTTGACAACTTGCTTATAATTTTCTCTCAGAAATGAGGCAAAACACAGAGGAAGGCATTTTACACTTACTTGAAAATTTTATGCATTCTCCTCTTTGCAATCTTACTTAGTATGCAGAGTTTGATTGCCTTTTTTGTATTGTGATAAATGGGCTTCTTCTTCCCAAGAAGATAGTGTTGGTTACTTTGGACAATCAAGCTCAATCTCAACCATATAATTCTTGTCTTGATGATCATATCCGGGAATATCATCTATATATGTAAGGTCATCAAACATGCACATTATATCAGGAGATTTTTCTACCATCATCTGATTTTGAACTTCATCTTTAGCTATGTTGTGAATTGAGTACATGAAATAGTCATTAGGTGGTCCAGAATACCGAGGCTAAGCTAAAAAATGCTTAAGGACATTGATCCTTGTCATTTCTGGAACTAATGTAACATGAGGTCTTTGAACAATAAGTTCCTCTTTCCTGATAATATTATGCTTCACTTCATTGATTATGTTTGACACGATATCTAGTTTTATCTCTAAAGATAACAAATTTTCCTTTTCTATTTTATCCTTCATCATTGCTTTTAACTTTGCCTTTTTGTTCAGCAGATTAGCTTCCACATCAACTGCAATCTTTTTCATTTCTTCAAGGGTTGCAGTGTTTCGTTCTCTTAATTGGAATTCCATCTCTGGATCAAATGCATATGGGTAATGCAAAAGGGATAATCCTGGGGGTGGCCTTATATCAACAAGCATTGCATGATACACCTTACTGAACCTGGATGAAAAGTGTTGTACTGTCTCCCCTAGTTGTCTTTTTAAATGGTCATATTCTTCTAAGATGAGAAAGACATTTCCCCTAATCACCCATCTATCCAGGAACATTTTCACAATTTGATTAAAATTATCAATGCTTGCAACTCGAAGATTCTTAAACCAAATTTTAACTTTACCTTGCAATGATAGGGAAAACATCCTGATACAGACATCATCTTCTTCCACCTCAAACAGATCAAGAAAATCTTCAAGATTTTGAATGTGTTTTTCAGCAGTGATCTTCACAGTTTCTCCATCAAACCTGGGCAGATTATTGCTATAATTTGCAGGGAGGTCATGGAGGATAGGAGGAAAATCTAGAGGCTTGTATCTGTCTGGGATTTTTGTAGGTATAGGAGGTAAAGCAAGAGGCTTATAATCATCTAGAAATTTAGCAAGAGTGGGAGATAAAGCACGAGGCTCATGTCTCACTAGGCTTTCTCCATGTGTATTTGGGATGTGTACAGGTGTATGAGTATGTACATGATCCACAACTTGGGGCTTAGTCTCTTGAGGCTCATCAATTTGCAAATGATCAATGTAAGATTCAACAATGTACTCTTGACCAGGATCAGAATAAGATAGAACCTAATTATAGATAAAACCAAAAATGTCTTGAATACAATTTGAGATTGAATACCTGACCCTTCCAGATTGCTTGGTCATGTTTTAGGTTCTTCCTTCAGTGGATTCTTCGAATTGGAACCGATCTGGACCTAGTTGGAGTCGCTAGGTGAATGATTTTAGCCTTCTTGTGTCTGATCACTGTCCACCATCAGTAATCAGATCTGGAACTTTCTATGATTTCTGAGGAACAGTTCCCCAGTATGGTCACCATTATGTTATCACCCTGTAATTTCCCAGGCTGAGGAGGAAATCGGTAGGGGTAACCACAAACCACTTTGGAGTCCAGGATCTAGCCCTCCAAGACCTAGAGAGGGCTCTCTCTGTCTGATTTAGCTTTGTTTTAGGGAAGGTATTAGGTTAGGTATAACTGTACAGGGTTTTAATTGTGAGAAATGGAGTAAGGACCAAGAAGGGAGACTATTGGGCAATGGAGTCACAACATCAAACTATTCAAATCCTTTTTTGTAAGATAAAACTGCAAGTATAGGTAGCTAAAACATTGGATCTTTGGGCTTTGAATGGAAAGAAGAATAGGAGATATGAAACAAATCAATATTCAGATCGGAAGCAATTAAGAATTCCCCACATGTCTATCAGAGGAAACCATTTAAATTATCCAAAGTCAAGAAACAGAGCATATATTCCAACGAATTTTGTTCTTCTTTTCTCTATTGCATAATTCATAAATAAAATTGATTGTGGAAACAGGGAAAACAGTTACATGAAGAAATTACACATCAACAGGGTGTTTAACACAAGAATACTACAGTTTTTTTATTGCTTGGAGATCAAGAACATGCTCACTGTGAGCTTACATCACAGCAATGGTATTGTTGCTTCTCTAATACTACCCCCCTCTTACTCTATTAAAAACATAGATATAAATAAACAATACAATCCTTAGGCTCAGGAGATCAAATTCAATCATCTTGGCCAAAAATAGCAAGTAAATCCCTAAAAGATCTGAACTAAAATCTGGGTCGAATCTGCTGAGAATAGGGGTACACTTCAGACATTTGTTTCTCCTCAACGGTGACACCTGTGTATAAAATAAAATGTATTATTGTATATGATTCTGTCAGGAGTAAAAACCTCCTTCAGTTTCTCCAATTTCGTCTCCAACTCGCCGAAACAGCTCCCACAAAATCATGACTAAAATCGGAAAAAATGGAAGCCTGAAAATTAGGTCTCCAATATGGCTTTGATTATCCCAACTTATGACACTTGTGTAAATTATGGGAGAGGTTTTTGTTCCTCAGCCCGTTATGAACAAAAACCTCTCTCGTATTTTGAAAAGTCATCCCCATTTGGTCGAAATCACTCGCGGAAACGGACTGGTCAAACTGGCAAAAAAAAACGGTTTTTTGAATTTGGAGGGGTGGTTTGCATAGGGGAGAGTGGTTTTCGGACCCCCCTGAGGTGGTAAATGGTATTGGGAGGAGGGGTCTGAGTTCACCATATGGTGACACCCATCCTCAATTAAACCACTTACTCGGACCCCCTTGTGGTTGAGTGACGTAAGGGGGGGTCCGAGTTATAAGGAAAAAGGTAGTGGGTTTTAAAATTAGGATTAGTTTAAGTTTTTTAATTTTATTTTTTTTTGTATTATGCTTTATTTATTATCTGTTATTTAATATATGTTTTCTTTTTTTATTTGCTTTTATTATTATATTTTGTTTTATATTTATTTTGTTTTATTATTGTTTATATTATTATATGTAATATTTTGATTTATTTTTTATTTGATTTATGTTTAATATTGCTTTATTTTTCAATTGTTTTTAATTAATGTTTGATTAATAAAACACTAACCTAATTACTAACTTAAACAACTAACTTAATTACTAATTATCAATTAATTAATTAATAACAAGTCTAACATAAATCTAACTATACTAAATTTAATTACTAACATTATTAACCTATTGTTTTTTTTTCTTTTAGCCTAAGCTTGTTTATTCATGCAGGGATAAAATTGGTGAAGGGGTGAAGAAGTGAAGGGTGAGGGACTGCAGGGCGCAGCGGTGGATGAAGGATGCAGCAGGGTGATGAAGGATTGGGTGAAATGGATGGAGGGGAAATGGAATTAACCGAGACTAGCAAGCCAAATGTATTCATCACGAGAGCAACGCCAAATAAGTAGTTGAAGAATCAAGTTACCTATGATTATAGGACACCAACACAAATGAGAGGAACCCATCCTCTATTTATACACAACAATGTCTCTTGAAGAGACGTGACTCTTGACCTAACTAACCCATAAAACAAGGTTGACTAGCCACAATGGGGCTTTTTACAACTATAAGTAAAATACCAATAATATAACAATTTATGTTGAGCGGACGTGTACAATATAATTATAATAACCTTTTAAAGGTTTGACTAAAACAAATATACAAGAATATCTTTTGTAGTTGCACAAAAAATATTAACACATATAAAGATATTCCATTGTGTTACCTCTTAGTCAATTCCACGCATACAAAACCTTTGATATATCATAGTTATAAAAACTCTCCAATGCACACAATGTTGTTATGACCTTTATGATTTAAAGAAGATATAATATAAATTTTATATTATTTTTAAAACAATATAACTCCCATATGAAGGCCAACCTTTCATATAATTGTATTTGCAAATAAAATATAAGATCTACCTATCTTTGGCATTATAAATCCCATAACCATATAAACATACAAGGTAACCATAGTCAATGAAATGTCAAATCGTATATCTCTTTTTCTTGCATGTTTATATTTGTGCCATGTGATTCATTTGATTTCCACGTTAAGCAGCTAACATAATGTGATTTTATTTGGAAAGCCCCCCCTTCTCTTGGTTTTTTCATTGCAGGTATATCAAAGAGAGAAAAATGGAAAAGATGTTTGCATGTAAAGGTGAGGTCAAATGTAAATATGACTACAATTCCGCAACACTTTGTGAAATCTGATCATGATGTTGACTTGAGCATCAACAATGCCCTGCAAAGGAGCAACATGCATATGTATGCACCTTGCATAGCTGGTAGGGTGCATATATGTCAAAAAAGTGTGTTTTTTTATAAACCCATTGGAGGAAAAAGAGGTTTAAGGTCTACAAGTGGGAATGGGAAAGGTCAACATGTCATCAATGCATGTGTGGTGGAAATTGATACTATAACAGATGCCCCCTAATGTGTGAGGTCAAAAGAGAAATTGATGGCCAAAATACATTATAGATCTAGGAGGTGAGGATGCAGTGGGCCCAAGTGAAGGTCGCCAAAATATGTTCCAATAACAGAACCTACAATGGAAAATAAGTAAGAGTACTCTCTTCCCGGGGTGGCATACCCATGCTTAGGAATAACAAAATCATGGCCGCCAAATCAAGTACATTGTGGATCCATGAAATATGTATATATATAAGCAATGATCATGGCCATGAAAATGAATACATAGTGGATCCATATCAAAATAGATCATAGCCATGAAAGTAATACATAGTGGATCTATGTCTCAGAATCAAAGGATGATATCTAGAAACAAGAACTGAACAAATTGATCCCCCACAAGTAATATTGTCAAAGAGAGGAATTGGTACTATCTAATGCAACTCGGGTAGAAACATAAAATAGGTGATGCTACTACAGACCCAAGGTCTTCAAATCAAATTGTCGATGGTACAACTCTACACTATGTGAATAGATGTGTTGAAGTTGAACACCATGAGACACCATTTGATTACCATTCATTGATGTATATTATAAACAGATGGGATACAAGCCACTGATAATGATAATGGGTGTTAAGGTACCTAGTACATTCTAGGAAGTATGAATAAATAGTTGACGTCGAACACTTATAGAATCTATTGATCAAGGGACATTGATGTATTTCCACTGCCAATAGCAAGGGAAGTTGTCACTGATGAATGCAATCCCAAGGTACTAATAAAGACTCTAGATCCCTATTCTAGATAAATATGTGTCGAATTCAATAGGAAGAGATCTTATGGAAGGAGAACATTAGGGCATCCCCCATCATCCAACAAGAGGAGCAACAGAAGGACAAACATTTGGAAGAACTTGGATGAAATATTGAAAGGACCCACAACCGAGTACATCTATCGAGTGCACCATATTGAATAGTGCATAAACATGACCCTCTGAGTAACGAACAATAATGAAAACCACTGACAGAGGCGAGGAAACCACCAATGGGGTCAAATGGAATCCAAGGTACTACATGAATCTCAATGTGTGAATAATTTTCTTGACATCGAACACAAGGGAAACTACTTAGTTAACAACCAATGATGAAGTGTCATCTGTTGAGAACAATGTCACCTATCAATGATGTAAATGGGCCAGGGTGGGCCAGGGTGTGACTCTAGGTAAAACTCTTAGAGTAATGTGTTGTACTCGATAAGAGTTGACCCACCAATAGGAATTCAATAAGGACCTTCCATACTAGCATGAGTATAGGAAAAATATGCTTGTTGATTCTGAGAAGTACTTTATATACGGGAAGGTCGACATGAAAAGTCGGGAATTCTGAGGAGTGGCCTACACGGGCTAAAATTTCCCTTGAAAAAAAGCACGACACAATAACGTGACTTAGGTAGCATGGAATCAAAGACGAATTATGACACAAGTTTGTGACACGAGAGGCATTGACATACTCTCCATAGTGACTGGAAGAATAACCAGTCGGAGGAGTAAAATCTATGTGTAACTTGTTCAGTTTCCTAAAGCCATACTAAACCCAAATTGTTGAGACATAGACTCAATAATTTGTGTGTTGTTCAAGGGTGAATTGACTGCTTCCAAAAGACTGAAGAGAAGACTCTTTCCCGACCTCTTTTTATTTTATTTTATTTTATTGTCTTTTTCATTAGAAATCTTGAAAAGGAATAAAATAATGCTATAGTAGAGTGGAAACAATGAGTTTCATGGGCAAGCAAACTAGTTACAAGCGTAAGGAACATACTTGTGCACAATGCAAGGAAATACGTGAAGGATATGGACACTCGGGGGAATGTTTCCTCTAGGGATATAGGTGTCAAGTCGCAAAGGCAAAGATTGCAAGGCTAAAAACTGATGAGAATGCATAAGCAAAAGGCTAAGCAACAACAAGTTTAAGTCGATATTAGGCCCAAAAGCACAACCAAAAAAAATGCAATGCAGATAAAACTTAACACAAAAGTATAGGAGCCTGTGTGATCCGAATTGGATCTTGGAAATTTTGGAATGTTGTTCAATACTGAGAGGGGGGGGTGAATCAGTATTGTTTTTTTTTTCTCAAATTAAATTAATTGTTTAATTATTAATATATGAACCATACCAATTTATCAACAAGAATGTACAAAACTCTAAATTTTAAATGTAACAATCATAAAAACTATATTTCATTTACAAGTTACAGTTTGTAGAAGACACGAATATCTCTTCTTTTGAGCACCAACTCAAGGAGACACCAATCCCATGTTTTCCAAGCACCAACTCGAGGAAGCACCATCTTCCTGTAGATCAGGCTCCAACCTGTAGAGGACTCCAATCCTCCCTTGCTCCTCCCTTCCACCCTCACTTCATGTGTATTTTTCAAATTTCATATAATTCCTTGGACTCTGCTTTTGTTTTTTATCTTCTAAATTATCTCATCGAGACACTTTCCTTTCAACATACTTTCTTGTTTATATAAACTCTCAACAGGTATGAATTTGAAACAATGTGTCTCTTTCAATGCACATCTTCATTTAATTTCATAATAATGCTAAATTTTTTATATTAAAAAGAAATTTGGTTTAATTTTAAAAAAACTTCAAATCCCTTGTAAGTTGTTCAATTTTTATCCTCTAAAGAGTTAACTATATTCGAGCTCTAAGTTTTTTTAAAATGTTTCTTCAAGTTCATTTTCACAATAAATTTCTTCTTTTGTTCTTCATTGTATAGAGCCTGGTTGGATCAATGATCGAATCAATCAATGAATTATAAGGAGTCACAGTCGGACCCAACTTTTTCAGGTTTTTTGTAGTGGTTCTCAAATTTTCTTCAATCCTCTATAGGATTAGAATGTCAATTTCAATTCATTCAAACCTTAGGCTTCGTCATGGTCCAACTGATTATGAAAGTGGTTCTCACTTCAAATTTCCAACAGGATCTAAGGATAGGACCATGGTCCAAATCATGAAGGAGTTATGTGTTTATCAATGTGTAATACCCCGAGGGGTTACCTCCTTCTCATGTGACCAATAACTGTGACCGAGACTAACCTCTTCACAAATGAACAAAGTGGTTTTGTAACCCGCTTTTGTAAACGCGAAAATACCTACAGATGATGCATGGAAAAATGGAAACCATCGGTTTTTCCTTTTCATACATTAGCCTCGTCGATAAGGTTCATAAGATTAATAATTGTGAGGAGACTCTCCTCCATTGATCTCTTTTCTGTATCACGATCGGACGATGCAGGCTCAATCTCTCTGTTCAATTAACATTTAACAAGGAAATTTGATCTAAATATGATCAACGATCAATGGTTGATTTTAGTAGTTTATTTCACTTCTCGGGAACACGATTCAATGATCCTAACTCCTTTTCTACAAATCTAACAGTCAAAAATTCATAGCACCTCTTCCAACAGTCCTTCCTTTGTTTATTCCCCTTGAAGGAAATATTGGACTTGTATCAAGACCAACATCCTTGATTCGTGATACATAGACTCCATCTCTTCCATAAGAAAATACCTCGATCTATCCATTTATATAGCTTCAACCCTATCTGCCCCAGAAAGCACCTTTGACTGGGTCCAGCCCAACCAAAACCTTGGCCCCGCTTTGCATTATTTTCTTCAACACTCTTTAGTGCTTCTTCTACATTCGTAAACCCTTAAAGTAATTGATCCCATCCAGAAAATTTATCCCTTGATGAGGATGGATTATTTACTTTCCTCGGTTCTGTAGGTTTATGTGAATCCAAAGAGCATTGTTGCCCAACCTCCATATCTGTCTAACTATCTTGACCGAATATTTTGATTGATTTAGAATCACCTTCTATTTATGATCTATCCAAAACTATTGCATTGGCTTTATTGTTTCCTTTTTTGTGTGAGCTCACTTGGATAGCTTCTGCGAATTTCATATCTTGCAATACTTGATGATTATTAATGCAGTTTTGACCCCTTTCTACTTGTTGTGCATCATTCCAATTCTTTTCATGTTCAATATTTTTTAGTATCTATAGGATTCTCCCCTTTACATTTATATGGGACAAATTTAGCATCCATGGGTAATCATTGTTTATACAAAGCATGAGTTTTGACAATATCATATGCACATGTTTTATGATATTGACCTCTTTTTGACATCAAGGACACACAAACCTTTTATCTTCAACGAAAATACCATATTATCCCTCTTTTGACATTCATGCCAACTCCATAACATCATGTCCAACATTAAGCATAATGACCTCCTTTGACATCAATGCCAACACCATGTCCAATAGGAAAATGTTTGTAAATCTTGTAAATAAACATGTTTTGTTTTATTTCATTTTATTTGTGTTGGAACACTAAGAGGAGGGTTGAATCAATATTATGCAATATTTTACTACTTTTAATCAGAACATGTAATCATTAAATTTATCAACAATATATCATCAATATATATCATGAGAAGTATCGATCAACAAAGCATAAAAAATAACCACAGATACACAATACACCAGAATTTACGTGGAAACCTAAATGGGAGAAAACCACAGAATACTTTCTTATATATCAAAGATTACATTCATAGGAAGCACCAACTTCCCCTGAGTTTTATGGCACTGCTAGCGGGAAAAACCCCCCTATGGCTACACCAGGGTTTACAATGTAGGTAGATCAATAACCGTTTAAAAGTCTCCTACTTCTCTAACTACCCCAAACATGCCCCAGACTTGTGCAAGAAAAGTAAAATGAGAAGGATCTGGTAATTGTACCTTTACTCTACGTCCGGTGTAGATCCTCTCGTGCTTGATAGCTTTGCTGACTGCAAACCTCCTCCCAAAGGCTGGCCTGCATTCAAAGATAGATAAACATAAAAATACAAGCATACATTTCATACATAAATAATAAGGGTTAGATGTTAGGATAAAAACATAGAACAAATACAAATGTTCGACACATCATGTTTTGGGACAGGAAAAGTACTTATTTTATTGATAATACAATGATCACTTACAACCAAAGTTGGCTACTGCTCCTCGAACCTGGTCCGGGCTCCTCTTCACCAAGCTCCAAGCACACCTTCGCGTATCTTTCTCCTCTCAACCTTCTTCTTGGGAAATGGAGGTTTATGATGGAGGAAAAAGGGCAAATTGGGGAATTATGAGCCAATTCTCACAACAAGGCTGCAAATGCTTGGGGCAAGGAGGGGATGTGAAACAGACAGAGTTTCATTGTTCTTATGTCTATATGTGGAATGAGACCCCAACACCTCCTTTTATATGACAAAAGGATGTTTATTTGGTTGGGTGATGGGCTATAGGCGGTGGATCAGTTGGGAAACTACCCAATAGCCCGTAATCTCAACGAATTCCTTGCAAATTTTTAATTTTTGCAACTTTTTGGAGGTATACGTGGGCTGTAGTGGAGCAGCCTGAGTATGTATGCGGGTTGTAGTGGAGAATCCTGAGTACGTACGCGGGTTGTAGTGGAGCAGCCTGAGTATGTACACGGGTTGTAATGGAGCAGCCTGAGTATGTACGCGGGTTGTAGTGAAGCAGACTGAGTATGTATGCGGGTTGTAGTGAATCAGCCTGACCATGTACATGGGTTGTAGTGGAGTATCCTAAGTATGTACGTGGGCTGTAGTGGAGCAGGGTGCGTACATCTTCAAAAAATTGTTTTTTTAGAAGAGCAACTTAGTGATGGTTTGGAAAAAAATGCAAGTAAGAGGGATAAAGGCCAGGTATGCATGTGTAGAGAAATTTAGGGCTATAACAGATGCCCCCTAATGTATGATATCAGAAGAGCATCTGATGGCCAAAATACATTACAAAATCTTCACCAATGTACGAAAAGAGTGAGCCTGGGACCAGAGTTCGAGAGGTGCCATCTGTAAAAATAACAATTGTCTCTCTAAGGTGGGCATACCCATGATCGGGATGAAATAAATCATGGTTTCCAATCAAATACACTGTAGATCCATGTCATATAACTATATAAAGTGTAGTCACAAGAAATACACAAAGGATCTACATCTCAAAATCAAAGATATACAAGTATAGTATCCATCTTTAAGAAGCCAACGACACCTTATGGATGGAGGTGAGGCCTTCAGAGCTCGAGAAAAAACTTCAAGATCTTCAAAAATCGGGTAGGAGTGTAATGTGAGTGTACGAATTCACTACCTAGAGGTCTTCGATGGCTCGTTGGGAAAAGACAAGAGGATCTCGGTGATCAAAGAACTTCATTGATTTTGAACAAGGACTTGATTGGACTTTTGGGATGGTCAGGCATGAGTACAAGAGACAAACTAAAGAAAGGTTGACTCAGGTTGGGTGAAACTTTCCTTGGACAAGAGCACAAAAGATGATCAGACTCGGGCAGCATGACATTGACATAAGTTCACGATGTAGGAGGCGACAAAAACTCTCCATGTGTTTGGAAGAGTAACCAAATGGAGGAAGACACAGCTCTATGTAGCAATAACAGCTAACTAATGTCATATTAGATCCCAAATCTTGATGAACAAATAGAAGGATGTGCTTTGTCCAAGGGCGACTCATTGTGCTGCCAAAAAAGAATATATATTTCTCGTCCCCTCTTTTTGGGTTTTTTTGTTTTTTTTTTGTCTTTTTCAATTTTTTAAAGAGCTTGAAAAAGAATAAAAGAATGCTACGTTACAAAGGAGGAACGAGTGTCGCAATCATATTAGTTCCAAGTGTAAGGAACACACTAATGTTCACAGCAAGGAGACATGTGTAGGAAAAGGACACTCGGGGAAAATTCCTCCATGGGTCAAGATGTCAGGTCGCAGAGGCAAAGTGCTACAAGGATTGCATATAAGGCATGCTTCAAAGGTTCAGTTGAGAGAAACCTGGAGCCGGCATTAGGCCAAAGACATAGATATGAAAATATGATTGGCAATACACAATGAAACCCCATTCAATGTAATTTTAACGAGCCCAGAGAAGGTAAGCTCGGTGGTTTTTTCATGTTTAGAGAGTGTGAAAAAATGTAAAAGAAGACTCCACTGGGGTACCTTTTTCGGCAATAGTGAAGTCGATTCTAAAAAGGGATCAACTAGCACCGAAAAGATGTCTATTCAAAACCATTTTAACGAGTGTGACACAGACAAGATCACTCGACAATCTTTTCAATTTTAAGGAGTTTGAAAAGAGCTTAAGTATGGACTCACTGCCTTTTTCTAGATTTAATCACCTTAGCCTGAAAAAGTACAAAATTTATTGAGGATAACTCTCTCGGCGAGATGAATCTCTCGAGGTGTACATTTTTCCTCCATAATCCATGGGCCAGAAAAAGGGGTAAACGCATGCCAGTAAATGTTCTTTTGGACCAATTTAACGAGTGTGAAGGAATAAGGTCACTCGGCGATCTTTTCAATTTTAGGGAGTCTAAAAATAGATTAACTATGGACTTTGTGGGGATTCCTTTTTCGTAAGTAATATCCAAGGCCCGAAAAAGGTGATAAACCAAAACCAAGGAGAATGTTCATTTTTTGTAAATTTAGTCCCTCGGGCCCGAAAAAGGGTTAAAATTATACCTGAGAATACTCTTCTAGCAAACCAAATCTCCTAGAGTATACCTTTGTTCGTACAATTGACCATCCGGACTGAAAAAGAGGTAAACTATCGTCGGACAGACATGCCTTCAAATTTGATTTTAGCGAGCATGAAGGGCAACAAGATCGCTCGACAATCTTTTCATGTTTAGAGAGTATGAAAAGAGCTTAAAGAAGACTCCAGGGGGCTACTTTTCTCAAATAATCTCGACGAGATCACTTGTACCAAGAGGGGGGAGCAAGGGCTCCCATGCCCCCATTGGATAAACCAACGAATCAATTATTGAGACCATGTCTCCAAAAGGAAAACATGAGTGAACAAGTTCTTTCTCAGGATCAATTGAACATCGAGGATAAAATGCCACATAATTAACTCGTGGCGGGGTAGATTCTACATGAACACTAGGAACATATAAAGGGGCAGCCTGAACTAACGCCGAATTAGGATGGTGATTATCAGATGCCAACTGGTCGATAGTGACAATGCTTCCATTATGAGGGAAATGCATCAACCAGATGAAAGGTAGATTTAAGGTATCTAGAGAGGTAGTGGGGGGGCCCAGAGAGCCCATAGTGATCATAGTGGAGACCATTCAATGTAAGGTGAACTAGGTCCACTATATTATTAAATAAGGCCCACTATGGTAGTTATATATAATAAACAAGTAGTTAGATATAATAAATGTAAGATGAATTCTTAGAAGGTTCTACTTCTAGAAGATTCCTCCTATAGAATGTTCTTAGGTGATGGTAGCACTATATAAAGGTGTTCAAGCAATGTAATGGGATATGAAGAGATGAAGATAAATATTGTATTTGGAGCGGTAGCTCAATAGGAGGATGCCCCCTCGAAGAGGCAAGTGAACATGAAATGATCTCTTCCATAATAGGATCCATTGTATGGTGTTGCCCTGCCCTGAGGGTTTGATAGTAATAAAGGAGATTTTGCATATTGTTCTTCTATATCTATTGTGGTGCTTTTGTATTCATTATTTGGATCTTAACAAGTGGTATCAAAGAAATTTCCTTGGCAGACATTGTGGGCAAATATTTTTTTATTTTTGCAGATTTTTTTCGAAGAAGAAAAAAGAGGGTCGCAACATTCTAGAAATTTTCGGTATATTTATGTAAAAAAATTTCAGAAATGGGTTGTATATCTGAGTTCCTCTCAGAAAAACACCCAAGTTGAAAAAAAAAATCGTCTGAAACGAAGTCTGGGAAGTCAAGATATTGAAGTTTTAAAATCTGCAATTTTTCAGGGTTTTTTCCGTGGAAGGCAGTGCAATTTTATTTTATTTCTATAGAAGTTGGAGGCCAAATTTTCCCAAAAAATATTACATATATGAGTTCCTCTCACAATTTCACCCAATTTCAAAAAAAAAAATCAGCCGAAACGGAGTCCGGGAAGTGAAGTTATGATAAATTCAGCAGTTTTTTAGGGTTTTTCCAGAAAAAAACCATGATTTTCTGTTGTAATTTATTGTTCTATTTTTGGGTTTTTTCGTGATGAATGCGGGACCAAATATTTCATAGGGTGTTTATATGGCTATTTCGTCTCAAACCCTCAAAGAAATTCTTGAAGCATTCAAATCTCAATTGTATGACACATTGGATGCTAGATTGCATGACCTTGCAGATGGCCTCAATGATAATTTTCATAGTATTCAAGATTCATTGGATAGCATGCAGGAGAGATTTCTTATGGCAGACATCAAGGATGAATATAATCAAGAAATATATGCTTGGTATGATTTTGAGGCCAATTGTGATGATCGGTATATGGATAGTTGTCATTTCTGGGATGACAACCACTTTCATATTTTATTTGATGACTCTACTCCACCTTTTGTAGAGAACATCAATGTTCCACATCAGGATCTAGTTATCAGCATCCAGTTTGCATATTCTACAATGGTATTGTTCCTTCCAGATTCATCTTTGATGATCTCCCACTATGTGGATGGATATTCTTATTTGGATCCATGTGATAGGTGTCAGTATTGGGAGCATCATTTTCAGTTGGTTATTGGGTGTCGATATCTTCCATGTGGGGTTCACGTGAGAAATTGGACATGGGACCCTGGTTTACAATGGCGGTTGGACTACTTCAGCATGGTGGCTACCATTTCTCAATGGGACCCTGGTTCTCTAGTCTACTTCAACACTATGGTCCACACTTATCCATGGGACCCTGGTACATGGTTGTACATCAAGCGTTGAGGACAACACTTTCATAAGGGGGATGGAAAGTAAGGTAGCTAGAGAGGTAGTGGGGGGAGCCAGAGGGCCCATAGTGATAATAGTGGAGGCCATTCAAATTAAGATGGACTAAGTCCACTATATTATTAAATAAGGCCCACTATGGTAGTTAGATATAATAAATGGGTAGTTAGATATAATAAATGTAAGAGGACTTCTTAGAAGGTTCTACTTCTAGAAGAGTCCTCCTCTAGAATTTTCTTAGGTGATGGTATCACTATATAAATGGGTTAAAGAAATGTAATGGGATATGAAGAGATGAATATAAATATTGTATTTGGAGCGGTAGCTCAATAGGAGGATGCCCCCTCGAAAAGGCAAGTGAAAAGGAGAGGATATCTTCCATAATAGGATCCATTGTATGGTGTTGCCCTACCCTAAGGGTTTGATAGTAATAAAAGAGATTTTGCATATTGTTCTTCTATATCTATTATGGTTCTTTTGTATTCAGTCTTTGGTTCTTTACACTGGAAGATCGTAGACACCACAGCGTGCATAGCATATACATAATTACGCCCAAGAAGAATATTGAAATCTAACAGGCCTTGCACCACTATAACATCGACAAGGACAGTCTTCCCACCTAACGAGATAGGCAATTGAGGAAGAAACCTCAAATATTCACTAGGACGTTTGTCAAAATCCAACAGCTTATGCGAAGCAGACACAAGCTCGGGAGATCCCAAGACTTTCCGAAGCTCCTAGAGTATACCTGTGTTTGTACAATTGACCATCCAGACGGAAAAAGGGGTAAACTACCATCAGACAGACGTGCCTTCAAATTTGAGTTTAGCGAGCGTGAAGGGAAACAAGATCGCTCGAGAATATTTTCATGTTTAGAGAGTATGAAAAGTGCTTAAAGAAAACTCCAGGGGGCTACTTTTCTCAAGTAATCTCGACAATATCACTTGTACCAAGATGGGGAAGCAGGGGCTCCCATGCCCCCATTGGATAAACCAATGAATCAATTGTCGAGACCATGTCTCCAGAAGGAAAACATGAGTGAAAAAGTTCTTGCTTAGGATCAATTGAACATCGAGGATAAAATTCCACATAATTAACTCGTGGTGGGGTAGAGTCTACACGAACACTAGGAACATATAAAGGGGCAGCCTGAACTAACGTCGAATTAGGATGGTGATTATCAGATGCCAACTGGTTGATACTGACAATGCTTCCATTGTGAGGGAAATGCATCACCCGGATGTAAGGTAGATGTAAGGTAGCTAGAGAGGTAGTGGGGGGGGCAGAGGGCCCATAGTGATAATAGTGGAGGCCNAATGTAAGGTGGACTAGGTCCACTATATTATTAAATAAGGCCCACTATGGTAGTTAGATATAATAAATGGGTAGTTAGATATAATAAATGTAAGAGGAATTCTTAGAAGGTTCTACTTCTAAAAGATTCCTCCTCTAGAATGTTCTTAGGTGATGGTAGCACTATATAAAGGGGTTCAAGCAATGTAATGGGATACGAAGAGATGAAGAGAAATATTGTATTTGGAGTGGTAGCTCAATAGGAAGATGCCCCCTCGAAGAGGCAAGTGAACATGAGAGGATCTCTTCCATATTAGGATCCATTGTATGGTGTTGCCCTACCCTAAGGGTTTGATAGTAATAAAAGAGATTTTGCATATTGTTCTTCTATATCTATTGTGGTGCTTTTGTATTCAGTATTTGGATCTTAACAAGTGGTATCAGAGCACTTTCCTTGGTAGACATTGTGGGCAAATATTTTTTATTTTTGCAGATTTTTTTTCGGATAAGAAAAAAGAGGGCCGCGACATTCCAGAAATTTTCGGTATATTTCTATGAAAAATTTTCAGAAACAGGTTGTATATCTGAATCCTCTCAGAAGAAAACCCAAGTTGAAAAAACAAAATCATCTGAAACGGAGTCTGAGAAGTCAAGATATTGAAGTTTTAATATCTGCAATTTTTCAGGGTTTTTTCCGTGGACGGCGGTGCGATTTTATTTTATTTCTATAGCAGTTGGAGGCCGAATTTTCCCAAACAAATTACATTTCTGAGTTCTTCTCACAGTTTCACCCAATTTCATAAAACAAATCAGCCGAAACGGAGTCCGGGAAGTGAAGTTATGATCATTTTAAATTTAACAGTTTTTTAGGGTTTTTTCATAAAAGAACCGCGATTTTCTGTCATAAGTTATTGTTCTATTTTTGGATCTTTTCATGACAGCTGCGGGACTGAAGAATTTATAGGGTGTTCAAATGGATATTTCCTCTCAAACCCTCAAAGAAATTCTTGAAGCATTCAAATCTCATTTGTATGACACATTGGATGCTAGATTGCATCACCTTGCAGATGGCCTCAATGATAGTTTTCATAGTATTCAAGATTCATTGGATAGAATGAAGGAAAGATTTCTTATGGCGGACATCAGGGATGAATATAATCAAGAAATATATGTTTGGTATGATTTTGAGGCTGATTGTGATGATTGGTATATGGATATTTTTCATTTATGGGATGACAACCACTTTCATATTTTATTTGATGACTCTACTTCACCTTCTGTAGAGAACATCAATGTCCCACATCATGAGCTAGTTACCAGCGTCCAGCCTGCATATTCTACAATGGTATTGTTCCTTCCATATTCATCTTTGATCATCTCCCACTATGTGGATGGATATTCTTATTTGGATCCACATGATAGGTGTCAGTATTGGGAGCATCATTTTCAGTTGGTTATTGGGTGTCGATATATTCCATGTGGGGTTCACATGAGCAATTGGAAATGGGACCCTGGTTTACAATGGCAGTTGGACTACTTCAGCATGGTGGCTACCATTTCTCAATGGGACCCTGGTTCTCTAGTCTACTTCAACACTATGGTCCACACTTATCCATGGGACCCTCGTATATGGTTGTACATCAAGCGTTGAAGACAACGCTTTCATAAGGGGGATGGAATTGAAGGTAGCTAGAGAGGTAGTGGGGGGAGCCAGAGGGCCCATAGTGATAATAGTGGAGGCCATTCAATGTAAGGTGGACTAGGTCCACTACATTATTAAATAAGGCCCACTATGGTAGTTAGATATAATAAATGGGTAGTTAGATATA
The DNA here is from genome assembly GCA_009831015.1 of Picea engelmannii. Lineage (NCBI taxonomy): Eukaryota > Viridiplantae > Streptophyta > Pinopsida > Pinales > Pinaceae > Picea > Picea engelmannii. The sequence continues at coordinate 122,131 of ML803389.1, forward strand.
ATAAATGTAAGAGGACTTCTTAGAAGGTTCTACTTCTAGAAGATTCCTCCTCTAGAATTTTCTTAGGTGATGGTAGCACTATATAA
>ML803389.1:122266-149830 GCA_009831015.1 Picea engelmannii
TAATAAATGGGTAGTTAGATATAATAAATGTAAGAGGACTTCTTAGAAGGTTCTACTTCTAGAAGATTCCTCCTCTAGAATTTTCTTAGGTGATGGTAGCACTATATAAAGGGGTTCAAGAAATGTAATGGGATATGAAGAGATGAAGATAAATATTGTATTTGGAGCGGTAGTTCAATAGGAGGATGCCCCCTCGAAGAGGCAAGTGAACAGGAGAGGATCTCTTCCATAATAGGATCCATTGTATGGTGTTGCCCTACCCTAAGGGTTTGATAGTAATAAAAGAGATTTCGCATATTGTTCTTCTATATCTATTGTGGTGCTTTTGTATTCAGTCTTTGGTTCTTTACATCGGAATATCATAGACACCACAGCGTTCATAACATATACATAATCACGCCCGAGAAGCATATTGAAATCTAACAGGCCTTGCACCATTATAACATCAACAAGGACAGTCTTCCCACCTAACGAGATAGGCAACTGAGGAAGAAACCCCAAATATTCACTAGGACGTTTGTCAAAATCCAGCAGCTCATGCGAAGCAGACACAAGCTCAGGAGATCCCAAGACTTTCCAAACCGGGGAGGATAAAATACTTGCAGAGGCTCTTTCATCTACAATACATCGAGAAATGTTTGTTGAATTAACTTCAAACCTTATTTGAAAAGGTGCAGAAGAAGGAAGATGAGGCCCAACAAGGTCATTCCAATCAAAGGAAACCATCCTAGTACTTGGAGGGGGTGTGCTCGAAGCGAGAGGAATTCCCTCTTGTTATGAAAGTACTGAACTGGAAATGCTAAAAACATAGTCGGTAGACACATCACTCCCCAAGAGAAGAGTGGGATCAGCCGAAGATGGCATCGGTGTGACCACTTTCTCAACCACTGGCTGAATAGGATGCGAGAAAACATGGTCTAAATTCACCTCACCCACCAAAAGAGGAGCGGGATCAGCTGAAGACTACATCAGCATGACCACTTCATCAACCAAAGGTTGAATAGACTATGAGGAAACCTCAAAAGATTCAGAATCAGAAGAGCTTGTAGACAAGGACCACAATCTTCGTACCTCTGGAAGGCCAGGGCATAAATGAGTAAGGTGATCACCCTTGCAAAGCTTACAAGGGAACTTAGGCTTATGTCCTATCCATCTAGGTTTCTCAAAAGAATCAATTCCCCCAACATGACTAGCATTGGTTGGTTGCACATCTCCAACATGACTTGCAGAGGTTGGTGATGGGTCGATAACATGACTCGCAAAGGCTGTAGACCTATTTCCAGTATGACTAGCAGTGACTGGAATTTCTCCCCCAACATGACTTGCAGAGGCTGGGTGTTGGTCTTCAACATGACTTGCAGAGGTTGAGGACCTATCTCCAACATGACTTGCATAGGTTGGTGATTTCTTCTTCATATTCTTCCTCTTTCTATTTCGTTTAGACTTCTGGTTACTAGTAACTATACTTTCACCAGGGAAGGTAGAATGAGGAGGAGAATACTTTGTTAATGAAGGAACATCAACATGGTGCCCATGACATAAGGTGCTTAGTTGATAAGCGTCAAGAGCATTCGGGACATTTTGAATGGTACCCAACCAAACCATTAATCTCACATTCAACCCAGGAATGTACAAAGTGGCCATCAAAGGGACACCAACGTTTCCAAAGAAAGTAAAAGCACAAGAATCCCCTTGCGAAGGGGTTCCTTGGTTAGTATCGTCGGGAACTTTGTCCATGAATATCTTATGCACAGGTTCTCCCCTTGTGGGATCGTTCAAGTTTCTAAAAGTCTCACACACTGACTCTTGATGAACCAGTGGTATAAAAACAACGCTTATAAAGAGGCAGCTCCATGTTTCTAAGCGGAAGACCGAAAATTCCTCATGACCGATAGAGTGGGGGGTCTACCACCTTAGGTCAGAGACCCTAAGCAATGACTAACTAACTCACTATGAAAAACTAGGGAGCACAGAGCACACACTAAAAATTCCTAAAGGAAAATCAAGCAGACCACTATCTAGTAGGAAGAACAGTTACGTCAGCCAACACTAGAGAAAATTACCGGTGCAAGTGAAACTTGAACATGAAAGAACCCTCTGGGTATACTCTACAAAGTGTAACCCAACGTCTTCCCTAGGTATCGTGGCATACCCCCACAGTCACCCGTGTAAATCCCTAGATTATAGGCAACTAAGTTGCCAGCTCGCAAACAGTCACCAGGCAAGTACAGTCAATAGTCAGGTGGACCGCAATGAGAAGGATAACCAATCTGAAACCTACCGACGGTATCAAAAGCAAGTGGTCCAGAAGACAACTGAGGATCTCAAACAAATTCAAGGTCCACAAAGCTCTGTAGGAAAATGCAACTGACAATATCCCACAACAAATGCTCAATATTCGTTCCCCACTACACTTGGTCTGGCTTTGGAGGGGTTATGTTCGCTACCTTTCCTCACATGACCTCATGTTTAGCCCCTCTGTTAGAGGGGGGTCCTGGATAACTTTCACATCACTGGACTTTTACACTCCCTAGCTCTGACTCCAATGTTTGTTTATAAGCCTTAAATAGTTTCCTCTCCAACCTAATTCAAGGCCCTAACCCTAAACTAGTTGATTGACCCTACAAACATAAAATTCTAGTTAATTTTAGGTTTAACGTTCATTTTAATGGCTTGATTAACTCAAAAGGTGTGATAGTGCAACTGATGTTGTTAAGACTCTTCCAAAAAAAAATGAAACTTAAAAGAACACTGGCAAAGAAGAATTATCTTTCTTATTTTTCTTTTGAAATGATTTCAAGATGAGAAGAAAACACAACACTACTATTAATTTCTTTTTCTTTTTTGGAAATGCTTTAAACAGGAAAAACTTGAAATAAATCGTTTTTTCTCTTTTCTTTAAAGAAAATGAAAAGGGGGAAAAGAAATATAATACAAGACTAAAACTGACCTCTGGCCCACTGCGGATCGCAGGGAGTCACTAAAGACACCAAACAGGCTGATCAACAACTCAAAGACTCGCCTAAAACCCTTTCCCAAGTAAACACAAAAAATCTTTAAAAAGACAAGCAAACTGACATCTAACCCAAGCTTTGACTGTAAAAACAGAGACACTAGACTCTATCAAGAAACCCTGAGAAGTAAAACCTCAATCAGAAAAGAGGATGGCTGCCTCTTTTTCAAAAATAGTTCCTTGAACCAGGTATGCTATTGATGCTTAAGAAGCATGTGTATGTACGCAGGTTGTCTATAAATCAGGGCGTGTATGTGCACGAGCTAACCCACAGCAGGCCGCGTACACCTCTGTACTTCTTGAAAAATGAAAAAAATAGACTAACTGACAGGGTAGGGAGAACTAGTATGGCACCAATAGGTGACCAAAATCCCTTAAAAGACTCAACAGAAACTCAAAAGGTATAAAACCAATCAAACACCCAAAAAATCCCCTAAAACCCTAGAGGCTTCCCCAGTATGGTCGTTAGTTCTACTAGCTGGAAAAACCCCCCTATGGCTACACTAGGGTTTACAATGTAGGCATATCAATAACCATTTAAAAGTCTCCTATTTCTCTAACTACCCCAAACATACCCTAGACTCCGCGTCCAGTAAAATGAGAAGGATCTGGTAACTGTACATTTACTCCGCGTCCAGTGTAGATCCTCTTGTGCTTGATAGCTTCATTGACTGCAAACCTCCTCCCAAAGGTTGGTCTACATTCAAAGACAGATAAAAAGAAAACTACAAGCATACATTTCATACATAAATAAGGGTTAGATGTTAGAATAAAAACATAGAACAAATGCAAACGTTTGACACATCATGTTTTGGGACAGGAAAAATACTTCTTTTATTGATAATACAATGATCACTTACAACCAAAGTTGGATACTTCTCCTCGAACCTGGTTCGGACTCCTCTTCACCAAGCTCCAAGTGCACCTCCGTGTATCTTTCTCCTCTCAACCTTCTTCTTGGGAAATGGAATGGGTTTATGATGGAGGAAAAAGGGTAAATTGGGCAATTCTGACGCAATTCTCACAACAAGGTTGCAAATGCTTGAGGCAAGGAGGGGATGTGAAACAGACAGAGTTTCACTGTTCTTATGTATAGATGTGGAATGATACCCCAACACCTCATTTTATATGACAAAAGGATGGTTATTCGGTTGGGTGACAGGCTATAGGCTATGGATCAGTTGGGAAACTACCCAATAGCCCATAATCTCAATGAATTCCTTGCAACTTTTTGGAGGTATACGCGGGCTATAGTGGAGTTGCCTGAGTATGTACACAGTTTGTAGTGGAGCAACCTAAGTACGTATGTGGGATATAGTGTAGCAACATGAGTACATACACAGGTTGTAGTGGAGCATCCTGAGTATGTACGTGGACTGTAGTGAAGCAGCCTGGGTATGTACGCGGGTTGTAGTGCATCAGCCTGATTATGTACGCGGGCTGTAGTGGAGCAGCCTAAGTATGTATGTGGGTTGTAGTGGAGCAAGGTGCATACATCTTCAAAAAATTGGCTTTTTAGAAGAGAAACTCAGTGATGGCTTGGCAAAAAATGCAACAGGGCTAAAGGCCAGGTATGCATGTGTAGACAAATTTAGGGCTATAACACCATCAACCATTCCCTTCTTGCTAAGTTGTTGCATATATCTGAAATTTAAATGCCCGAACCTTTTGTGCCATATCCTACTGCTTTCATCAGCATGGGTAAGCAGTAATGAAGAATCTGGTTCAATAAATTCAGAAAATGTGTAGAGTGTAGATTGATGAGTTACCTCACCGGTTGCAACCCTGGGATTGGTTTGCATGTCATAGATATCCACTGCATCAGGTGTGAATATGAATCTCCTTTCAGTGCCAGAGTTATTCATATGATACACAGAGAGAATATTGATGGAAAGTTTGGGAACGTGCAACACATTCTCGAAGCTGTCGTTTGTGAGTTCAATCCTTCCTTTGTCGGTGACCTTGACTGGAGAGTTGTCCCCCATTAGAATATGAGGACCGTTGCATGCATACAATGATGAATATACCTTTTTTGTGTCATCCATGTGGTGTGATGCTTCTAAATCTATGATCCAAGCATCGAGAGAGGAGTTGATGGCAGTCAAAGCATGGCTAGAATTTCCTTTCTTGGGATTTTGATCATCTGGCTTCTTCTTCCTGGAACCCTCGGGGATGCGATCTCCAAGATTGTTTTTCTGAATTATTTGGGTCATTAGATCTTTTTTTTTTTTCATACATGCGGATTCTGGATGGAATCCTTTATGGAAGTAAGTGCATTTATCCCCTTTTCTTCCCTTTTCACCATTGGATTCAAAGGAATCATTGAAGGGTTTTGAGTAACCTTCCTTCTTCGGATTTGCATGTTATTTCCTTTTGTCTTTATCTTTAAATTTATGATATTGATGTACACTTCCATCTTGCAAAGTAAGTGCATGTGCTTTTGGGCCTTTGATTTTTCCCATGTTGATGAGCTTGCTATGCTCTTGTGTCAGAGACTCGATAAAGTCTTCAAGAGAGGGCATCTTCCAAGTAGATCCATATTTGAATCTAACTAAATGAAATGTGGATAAAAACATTGAGTATTCTCGACCAAGTTTGGAGAGAATGGTAAGAACCATTTGTTTCTCCTCCTTAGATTTATCAACCCCGCAAGCCTTGAGTTGTGACAACAAATCCTTCTATTTGGTAAATAAATCTTGGAGATTGTTGAAGATTTTTGGATCCAATGTAAGAAATTACACCTCGAGCATGTGTCCCCTCATCTCATCCTATTTTCCAAAAATACCTTCCATCGTGGTCCAGGCTTCATTGGGGGTTTTACAGGAGGATATGTGAAAGAGAAGTTCAGGAGAAATGAGACTGCATATTGTTTCGAATGCTTCATCCATTCGATTTGGATACTTGGATTTTTCTAAGGCTGATGTTGGTTCTGCCTCTGTGTTCATGGTTAACCTGTACAATCCCTTGCTTCGAAGATGAATTATCATCTTCTCCTTCCATGCAAAGAATTTGTGAGGTGTAAGAATGAATTCTTTTGGAAATTCCATTTTTCCGCTGTCTTCAATCTTCGGTACCTGCAAAAATAATTTGGTGTGTATTTTCCCTAGCAGTCTGTCGACTTTGATACCATGAAAATGTGTTGAAATTGCACAAAATAGATCTAGCTAGGAATTGACATACACAATTGTAGAGAAAATAGAAGAAAAGAGAAGTGGGAGAGAAAGAATGGAAGAATTCTCATTAACCAAATGAATGAATGATAATTTACACTTGATATACTCTGTATAACTCAACTAATGCGCACTGGAGGAGAATCCAATGCACCATAGTGGTGGTCTAGAGTGATATAGACACACACCAACAGTTACGAGAGTAAATTGCCACCTACTCTAGTCTCTCGGGCAGTTACGGGAGTGAACTACCACCTAACTGAGTTAACTAGTCTATCAGTCTTCAGTTAACTGACTGAAACAGAGTGAAGTGAGGAGGAGATCAAGGAATCATGAGTAATGTGCTAGTCTGGTGATGATCCCAAGGACAATGTGCATTAGTTGGTGATGATCCCAATGTTGCATGGTGATAATCCCAATGTAGCATCTAGACTCCACTCAACTAATCAAACTGAAGTGAAAACTGAATAGAATATTCTTCCAAAGGAATATTCTCGCCTAAACTTTAGGATACTGGATAATGACTAATAAACATAGGAAAAAACTTAGGAAAAATAAATCCTAGGTGTGTGTGAAGTAACTCCAACAGGTTCTTTTCCAGAAATATTGCACTTTGACTGTCACAACTTATATTCATAGCTCTCTGCTAAAACTCGATTCCTGAAAACAACCTTTGCAACCATACTGCTTCTTTACATCCATGAGTGGATGCCATGTATTCAACTTTTGTTGTTGACAAGGCTACAACCACCTCTCACTTACTCATCCAGATGATTGATCCACTGAAACGTTTGAACACATATCCACTGGTTGAACTTTATCGATCCATATCTCTAGCCCAGTTGGCATCGACAAAGCCATGTACATTTAATTCACTGTCACCTCTAGGTTTTCCTTGGTAGCATATAGAATAATATTTTGTGCCGCACAAATACTTGAATACTCTCTTAACAACTATCCAATGCTCCTTCCCAAGTGTCTACATGTATCTACTCAACACTCCCACTGCATGGCCAATGTATGTTCGAGTACAGACCATCACACACTTGTTTGAGACTGTTTTCAGTACTAGCCAAAAACCCTATCTTTCACAGAGTGTATCTCCAAAAATACAATGACCCATAAGTTTAAACTTTTACCACACGTATCTTGATATGTCTTCTCACCAACCTCTTATTTTTGCTATCTTTTTTCATTCTAGAAAAAAAATTATAGCGAAAATGGTAATATGACCTTTAAATAACATACCATAGAACACATCATCACAACACTTGAAGTATTCTTCAACCTCATTTCCCTTAATCAACTTCAGGCCTCATGACCGCACCTCTGGGCTTCTTATAGAATTCTTCAAAGCATATTCCCATGAGGGCCATGCTTAAAAATATGTCATAAGGGGACCACTTTGGATAATTCTCCAATTATACCCAATACTTCTAGAGGCTTCTAGACTTCCTCTAGAGTTAACATCAATGAAAATGGGTTTAAAAACAATCTCCACCTTTATCATTGATGGCAACACTCATACTCCCCCCGTTTGCATGCTTCTGTTATTTCTTCCCCTTTGACATCAATGGAAAAGGGTAACTCCCCCTGACAAACTACTTCTGGACTTTCTCTCTTCTGATGCTTTTGTCCATTGATGCTTCCTGATGAAGTAAACTATTGACATCTAGAAAAGCATTCATATTAAGATTTCTTTATCGTCTCTACACAAATGATTTCTCTTCCCTTGTATTCTGAGAGAAATACGTGTAGATGAATGTGGAGAAAAAACTATTCCAAGCTTCTATCGAAGATACTCAAATGTCTCTCTTGGGATAGGTTTAGTGAATATGTTTTCAATCTGTTCCTTTGTCCCAATATAATATACCTTGATATTATCTTTTGTAACTTGTTCCCGTAGAAATTAAAACTTGATTGGAATATGTTTGGTCTTGGAATGCATCACTAGATTCTTTGAGATACTGATAACACTGGTGTTGTCACAGAATATTGAAATTGGCTCATCATAATTCACTTGTATATCTTGTAGGGTTTACTTCATCTAGAGAACCTGATTACAACATGGTATTGCCGCAATGTATTCTTCTTTTGTTGTAGATAATGATATTGAAGACTACTTTTTACTTAACCAGGATACGAGACACTCACCCAAATAGAAGGTTTCTCCACTAGTACTTCTTCAATCATCAATGATTCCTTCCCAATCTACATCTACATAGGAGACAATAGTCAGTTCATTCCCTTTTGGATACCACAATCCAAACTCTTTTGTTCCTTAAAGATATTTGAAGATCATTTTTACCACTAGAACATGAGTTTCCTTTAGTGTTTCTTGAAATCTTACAACTTTTCCAACTCTTGCATTACATCTAGTCTTGAATATGTCACATAGATTGGGTTGCCAATCATTGATCTATAGAGTCTCTGATGTGCTTCTTTAGATTCATCATCTTTGTTCAACTTGCAACATGTCAGCATCAAAGTACTTGTTGGTTTGCAATCTTCCATTCCAAACTTCTTCAACATCTCTTTGATGTACTTGGTTTGGGAAATGAAAATTCCTTCATCCTATTGAGATACCTGAAGTCTCAAAAAGAATGTCAATTCACCAATAAGTGACATTTCAAACTCATTCTGCATGTCTTGGGAAAATTCTTACTCATCCTATCATCATCACTTCCAAAGATAATGTCATCCACATATACTTCAATGATAAGCATGTTGTTTCTATCAACCTTTACATAAAGTTTACTATCTGCATTACCTTTTATGAATCCTTGTTCCTGCAAATACCTGTCCAATATTGAATACAAAGCTCTAGGGGCTTGTTTGAGTTCTGACAGTAGGAATCCTTATGGTTGTTCAATATAGCCTTCTTCTTCTAATTCACCATTTAGAAAAGTTGATTTTACATCCATTTGATATACTTTGATTCTATTTGAACATGCATAGGCTAAGATCAGTCTGATTGCTTCCATTCTGGAAATGGGGGCGAAAGTTTCTTCAAAATATACAACTTCAAATTGTGCATATCCTTTGCATACCAATCTTTCCTTGTTTCTGGTTACCTGCCCATATTCGTTTAGTTTGTTTCTGAAAACCCATTTTGTACAAATCACATTTTTGTTCTTCGATCTTGACACCAGTTCCCATGTTTAATTCTTCTTTATTTCATGTATTTCTTCTTCCATGGCTTTGAACCAATGTGCATAATCACTGGCTTCCTCAAAGTGGTTGGGTTCAACTATGGATAGTAGTGCAAGGTGTCTCCTCTCTAGTGTATGAAACCTTTTACTTCCTCTGGTCTCTATTCCTGCATTTTTATCTCCAATAATATGTTCTAGTGGATGATTCTTCTGAACCCAACAACTAGGTGTTATGGAGGGCATTAGAAAGTCGTGATGGTCATTTTCTTCTTGTTCTTCTGGTTGGTGTTCTTCTTGTTGTTCTTCTTCTTCTTCTACCTCTTCTTATTTTATTTCTTCTTCTCTTTCCTACTCTTTAGCATTTTTGTTTTCTTCTTTGATCTTCCACACATCTGTTTCATCAATATTTACATTTATTCTTTCCATTATCTTGTTGAGTCTCAGATTGTGACACTTGTATGCCTTACTTTTTCTTGAGTATCCAACTAGTACGCCTTTCTCAACTTGAGAATTGAATTTTCCAACTCTGTGATCTTCTCTTTTTATGTAGCACTTGCTTCCAAATACTCTAAAATGTTTGACTTTTGATGGTATTCCCTTCCAAAGCTCATATGCAGTTTTTTCATTGTTATTTATGAGAATTCCTCTGTTCAATATATGAATGGTTGTGTGCACTTATTTCACCCAAAATATGTTACTCAACTTGGAATCCTTCAACATGGTTCTCACCATCTCTAATACAGTTATGTTATTCCTTTCAATGACTCCATTTTGTTGAGGTATCCTAGCTACTGAAAACTATCTTTTTATTCCATGCTATTCACATAATTCCATGAATTATTTTGATATGAATTCACCTCCATTATCTGATCTTAAGCACTTAATCCTCAAATCCATATCATTTTCAACCATCTCCTTGAATACTTTGAAATTTGTGAATACCTCTGATTTATTTTTGAGAAAAGATACCACAATCATCCTTGTATAGTCATGAATAAGTAGCATGAAGTATTGTTCGCCATTCAGTCCTTTTGTTATCATTGGTCCACACAGATCAATGTGCATAATTTATAATGTCGTTGTTGTATAGTATTCCCTTGTTCAAACTTCCATTCTTATTTGTTTTCCATGTAGACAATGCTTGCACATAGTACTAGCTGGTTTTGAGATTTCAGGAATTTCTCTTACTGCTTCCTTTTTGCTAACCTTGAACGAATTGTTAAATTTCATGTGTCCCATTCTTCTGTTCCAAATCCAACTCTCATTTTCCCTTCCCAGCCAACATCTTTCTTTTCCAATCTCATTTAATATGTATATGTTGTTTGGAGTTCTTACTATTGTAGCCACCAATTTTCTTGATCCTTCTTTCCTTATTTCACACTTCTCTGAGTCAAATATAAGTATATGTAATTGACCACACATTTGACTCATACTCAGTAAATTATGCTTCATGTTTTCAACAAGTAGGACATTTTTTGCCTTGGAATACTTACTTCCAAGCTTTGTTGTGCCTTTCCCTATAATTTTGGATGAGTTTTCATTACCAAATGAAATTGATCCATCTCTTTCTTTTTTTAGAGTTATAAATTTGTTCTTGTCACCTGTCATATGTTTTGAACAACCACTGTCAACATACCAATCACTTCTTCTGCTTTGTGCCTGTAGTGCAAGGGAACATTCTTCAACATTTAGTTTGTCCTACATGCTTATCCAAATTCTTGATGGTCCCTTTTGATGATTTTTGAATTCCTACTTTGGTTCCTTTGAAGGAACTGTCAATATGCAATCCTTGGCCATGTGTCCAAAATTGTTGCATTTATAACATTCTACATCATCATTTAGTGAACCAAAAATATTATAGTTTCTATTGTATGCTTCATGAGGATTTCTGAGATGATTAATTCTAGGATGACCTTCATAGTTGCCTTTATTTTTAGCATAACCTTTGCAATTTATAGATTTGTGCCCAAAATTATTACAACAATAACATGAACCAAGAAAGATAGTTTGATACCTGGGAGATCTTCTGAATGGTATTGTTCCTCTGTAGTTTTCTTCTTGATTTCTTTTTATGGGTGACTATTGATTCTGAAACCTGGTTCTTCTAGACGGTGACATCCTTTTGTAATCTTCTTCCCGATCATTCTCATGAGAGTTCTTGCATACTTCTTTCCTAGTGAATCCTCTGGTGAATTTTGCATAAGTCCTTTGTTCTGCTTCATCTTTTCTAGTCATAAATATCAAACCATTATCTATATGTATTTGGTTGTATCCCAATCCAGACCTGTCATGATACGACCTTTGAGCATTGATTATTTCACCCATTATTTTGGTGTTGTTCTGCTGCATATCTCTTTTCTAAATTTCCTTCCTTAGATAAATGATTTATGTTTCTAAGCTTTCCTTCTCTTTTTCCTTTACTTCGAGTGGGCTTCTGAGTATTTGTTCAATCCTTCTGGCTTCTTCAACTTGGAATTTTAGTTTCAAAATCATTTGTTGATCTTCTTCAGAGTTAGAACTTTGAGAGCTTTCTTTCAGCTTGAGTAGTTCTCCCTTGAGCAATTTATTTTTCTTCCTCTCTTTCTTTAATTCGCTTAAAGTGCTAGTTAGCTCTGCTTCAAGATCTACCTCAATTTCTTCTTCATAATCCTCTTCATCATTTTCATAAGCCATAAAGAGTATATTTTCCGAGTCACTATCACTATCATCATTCTCATCTGATGATGAACTATCCTCCTTTGAGTAGAGACTTTTCTTGAAAAAAATCTTCTTGTTTCTTCGCTTGTCTCTCTTTTGATATTTCTTTTCTTTCTTAGGAGCTTCTTCATCATTCTCTTTTTTCTTATCATATGTAAATTTATTAGCAATATGACCATTTTTACCACAATTAAAACACTTAAAAGGAAACTTACCTTTGTACTTGTCAGTTCCTTCATTTAACTTCCTTACGAAGTTGGTCATCTCTTCATATTCATTAGAATCATTGTTGCAGCTACAATATGACTTCGGATTTTTCTTTGGCTCATGTGTGTTCTTCTTTGTCTTCTTGGATGTCTTGAATGTTGCTTCCTTTCGAGGTGGATTATCTTGTTCTGTTCTCATCTCATAGGCTATGGATATTCCATGTAGCTTGTCCATGCTTATCGTACTAAGATCTTCTCTTTATTCAAGAGCTTAAATATTAGGATCAAATCTCATTGGAAGAGACCTCAATATCTTCTAAACAATCATAGATTCTTCAACTTCTTCTACCAATCCTTTAATCACATTCATTGTTTCATCAACCCATAAAAAGTAAGTTGCAATGTTTTCATCTTCCTTCATTTTCAACTATTCAAATTGACCTCTATAAGTCTAAAGCTTGGCTGCCTTGACTTTGGCATATCCTTCGTAAATATTATGAATTTTGTCCCAAATATCATTTGCAGAATCACAATGCACAACCTTTACATATATTGAATCAACCAAAACATTTAGGATAGAATTTTTATCCCTCGAATTGTTTTGATCGAGTTTATTTCCATAATTATCTATTGGTGGAGTGGCGGGCTCTTTGTATCCATCTACTATGGATTGCCAAACATCAAATCCCTATGCTTGTACATATGTTTTCATTCTTCTACTCCATAAGGCATAGTTATGTCCATCAAACTATGGTACTCCAATGTTAGCATACTCCATGATCTTCGTTCCAATGGTTAGACTATTTTATTGAAGGACCTACTATGATACCAATTGTTGGAATGAGAGGGGGGTGAATCAATATTCTACAATATTTTACCACTTTTAATCATAACATGTAATCCTTAACTTTATCAACAATATATCATGAATATATAATGAGCAGTATCAATCAACAAAGCATAACAAATAACCACAGATACACGGTCCACCATAATTTACGTGGAAACCCAAATGGGAGAAAACCACATAATGCTTTCTTATATATCAAAGATTACATTCATAGGAAGAGCCAACTTCCAAATTCTCCAACACCAACTGGAAGGAGACACCAACCCCTTAATTTATAGGCACCAACCAAAAGGAATCACCAACTCCCTGAGTTCTCCGGCACCAACCGGAAGGAGGCTATGACCCCCTGATTTACAGGCACCAACCTAAAGGAAACACCAACTCCCTGAGTTCTCCGGCACCAACCGGAAGGAGACTATGACCCCCTTTCTTTTCCCCATACTACCACCCTGAAATATAAGTGTAGACTCATTGTCACTACCACTGATAAACATGTCACTGTCTCTTCCTCAACTTTAGAAACAAGAGAATAACATCTTCATCAACATTTACCTCAATCTCAAGTGACTAATTTTGGATTAGTCACAAACCCTAACTTTCAACAAGAATAAATTTGTACCTATAATGAATAAAGGTCTGGAATTTTAACCACAGATACTCTGAGATCTTTCTTCCATCTCCTCAAAATTTCAGGTTCTGAAACTTCTCAGAACAGAAGTTAGAGTGAAAATGGCAAGCCTTCCTAAATTTTAGCCTATTCTAGAGAGAGAACTTGTACAACATTCCCCACACTCAATATTTGATATCTGATTATGAAACTCACACACATAATACTACAACCTGTTATATTTCCACTACAATTTGTTGCACAAAATTTTGATCCTCTGCGAATAATTTATGACTATTTTACTCAGAAAACTTGTTTGAGACTAGTTTCAGGACTAACCAAAAACCCAATCTTCCACAGAGTGTATCTCCAACAATGTAATGACCCATAAGATGAAATGTTTACCGCATGTACCTTGATATGTCTTTTCACTAGCCTCCAATTTTCAATATCTTATTCATTCTAGAAAAATAGTTATAGCAAAAATGGTAAGATGACATTTAAATAACATACCTTAAAACACATCATCACAAGACTTCATCCTCACTTGGAATTTCGCCCTTCTTCACTTCATCTTCCGTTTGAAATTTGCCTCAAATCTCCTTGGTTAACTCAAATAAGAATCACTTGCTCACTTAGACAGATATTCAATGAACTTGTGTATGTACAAATGAGATATTATTTGAGGTGTATTTATACTTTTTCAAATAACCTCTTTCCTTAACTTTAGGGCTTCTTGAAATTTCTTGTTACAACTACTTTACCCTTTCATTGATGACGTGAAGCCAATTAGGGGATTCTTAACCCTTCTTCAGGGCTTCCAACTTCATGAGAGCATATCTCCCTAACCATGAGGAACTACGTGGTGTATCACCTACCATTGGAAACGACATGATGAGGACTATCCATCTATGAGGGTTTTGTATACACTTGGGGTATTCTTAAACCTCATTTCCCTTAGTCAACTTCAGGTCTCATGACCACACCTTTGGGTTTCTTGTAGACTTATTCAAATCATCTTCCCATGAGGTCCATGCTTAAAGATATGCCATAAGGGGACCACTTTGGATACTTCTTCAATTAAGCCCAACACTTCTAGAGGCTTCTAGACTTCCTCTAGAGTTCACAACAATGAGAATTAATTTTCCAACAATTTCGTCTTCTGACATAATGGGAAGCTGAAACGAACATCTCTGACAGTTGGCCTTCCAAAATCATCTCGTTAAAAATAATGAGAGTGGCAGTGAAGAGGAAAATGAAGGGAGATTCAAGGAGAAATAAGGAAGGATAGTAGCAGAAATTAGAGCTCGAAGAGGGTATCCTTCTTGGAGTTAAGTGAACATAGGAGTTAAATTCCATGTTCACTCTAACTGAAGGTGTCTCTGAGTCTTGGCCTCTGCAATTTTAATTTTTTAGTGAGTATCAATACACAAAGTCTGTGTATAGCTCACCCCTTTGTAATTTTCTTCCAATCATAATAAAATGATCCCATTTAAATGTTGATATCTGTGAGTTAATGCATTTTGTTCTCTGGGTACTTTTGTTATGAGTTGCACTTCTATATGCATGCGTTGTTGAATTAAATTTTCATCCTGTAGAACCCGCACACGTAATTTATCATTGTTGGGAATTTTTGTTTTCCCCACTGGCTGTACATAGCATTATTTTGTTGTTTGGGCGAATTTTAACTTACCTGGCTGAATTTTCATACTCCTAGATGTTTTTTTGTCGCTGTGGGATATAGAAATTTCCCATGGGTGTTTTCATTGATTGTGGGGTTCTAAAATATCCCCCTAGACATTTCAAAATTGTCGTGGAGTGGTAAATTCTCCCTAGTAAGTGTAGTGGATGTTGAAGAGTAAATTCACCCTCTAGATAGTCGTTTGGATAGTTTGGTCAACTTGTTTCACCGGGTTACTCTTCCACCACATTTTTGGTCATTTTCCTCATATATATTCAGTCAACAACGATGTCTATTTGACCAAATATGCCTTCCTTTCAACCAGGGTTTTCATTGGGTTGATTCGCCTCCTTTTTTTGACCAAAACGTGGTTGACCCGACTAACAAAGAAACTAACCAACCCCTCATTGCTCAACTTGGATTATGGGTGATTGGATACCCTTTCACTCGACTCGACTTGCCTCTTTCGACCCGACTTGCAAGTAGTTGACCTGCCTTTCACCCAATCGACTTTGAATCTATCTCTAATGTGATTTCCCTTTATTTGTTCAACATGTTTATTAGTTGGTCGACTCAATTGATTGGAATATTGCAAGGATTACATCCATTTGAAGAAGATTGAGATAGAAAACATAATTTTATTTCACAACAAAATCCATGTTGGTGATATGGACAGATCATGGGCCTATCCTTTGCAGATCATATGGTATCATAGAAGGCTCTGAAAGATTGGAGAACACATGTATGGTAAAAACTCACAACCATTACCAAAACAATGGACAATCATTGCTTCCATGCCTACAAAGAAGCATAGCACCTTCAATGGTGGAGAATCATCGTGAAGAAGATGACAGGGAAGACCCAAAAGTAAAATTGGATAGGCTAGTGAAAAACATTGCTACATTGATAGAGTTGGTGACACAACTACTAGTAATTAAGGTTAAGGAAGCAAACTCAACAAAGACTGAGCATGAAGAACACAAGGATGGCCTAGAAGGATCCAAAGGTGAGACGCTTTGAAACTCAGGCAATGACAACAATGTTTCTTCATATTCTAGTGTTCCTTTCAAAGTTGAAGTGAAGCTTGAAATACCCATGTTTAATGGAAAACTAATGTTGAAGCCTTGGATAGTTGGTTGAAGCAATTGGAAGTTTACTTTGGTATTTATCAAATCCAAGAAACACAATAGATCTTCTTTGCTTATTTGAATATGACCGAACATGCTCTGTTGTGGTGGGAGAGTTATGTGGATGCACTAAGGATAGGAAAGAATCCCATGGTGATGAAATGGGAGGACTTCAAGGAATTAATAAAGTCATAATTCTATCCCATAGGCTATGAAGAGGAACAACTCATGAAGTTGTTATAACCCTAAATTTCTCTACACATGCATACCTAGCCTTTGGCCCTCTTGCATTTTTTTCCAAGCCATCACTGAGTTGCTCTTCTAAAAAACCCAAGTTTTGAAGATGTACGCACCTTGCACCAATACTGCATGCGTACATAAACTTGCTACACCACTACAACCCACGTACATACGCATGTTGCACCACTACAGCCCACGTATACTTGCAAAATTTGCAAAAAATAAAAAGTTGCAAGGAATTCATTGAGATTACGGGCTATTGGGTAGTTTCCCAACTAATCCACCGCCTATAGCCCATCACCCAACCGAATAACCATCCTTTTGTCATATAAAAGGAGGTGTTGGGGTCTCATTCCACATCTAGACATAAGAACATTGAAACTATGTCCGTTTCACATCCCCTCCTTGCCCCAAGTAATTGCAGCGCTTTTGTGAGAATTGCCTCAGCATTCCCCAATTATCCCTTCTTCCTTCATCAGAACCCATTCACTTCCCAAGAAGAGATCAGAAGGTTGAGAGGAGAAGTCATACAAAGGTACACTTGGAGCTTGGTGAAGAGGAGCCCGGACCAGGTTCGTGGAGAAGTAGACGGCTTTGGTTGTAAAGGTATAATCATTGAGTTATTAATAAAATATGTACTTTTCCTATCCCAAATCATGGTGTATTGAATTCTTTTAATTTTTTATGTTTTGACATTCTAAGATCTAACCCTTATTTGTATATTAATATCATGTTTGTAGCGCTGTGTTTTTCTATCTTTGAATGCAGGCCAGCCTTGGGAGGAGGCATGCAGTTAGCAAAGCTTTCCAGTGTGAGAGGATCATCATTGGACGCGGAGTAGAGGTATAGTTACCCGATCCCTCTCATCTTTTCTTTTCTTGTATGAGTTTTGGTATGTTTGGGGTAGTTAGAGAAGTAGTTGAATTTTAGATAGTTAATTGATCTGCCTACATTATGAACCCTAGTGTAGTCATAGGGGGGGGTTTCCCACTAGCAGAACTAGTGACCATACTGGGGAAGCCTCTAGGGTTTTAGGGGATTTTGGGTTGTCTGATTGGTTTTTCCTCCTTTCGAGTTTTATTGAGTCTTCTGAGTCTTTTAAGGGATTTTGGTCACCTTTAGGTGCCATACCAGTTCTCCCTGCCCTATAAGACTATATGTTTTCTTTATTTTTTAAGGAAGTACAAAGGTGTACACGCCCTACTTTGGGTCATCCCACGTACATATGCGCCCTGCTCAGTAAACAGCCCGCGTACATACGCAGGCTGTTGAAGCAAAAGTAGCATATCTGGTTCAAGAAATTTATTTTTGAAAAAGAGTCAGCCAACCTCTTTCCTGATTGAGGTTTATACTTCTCATGGTTTCTTGATATAGTTCAGAGTCTCTGTTTTTATAGCCATAGCTTGGGTTAGATTTCAGTTTACTTGTCTTCTTGATTTTCTTGTGTTTCCTAGCATTTTTAGCTTATTTTTAGCTTGGATTTTAAGAAAAATGAGTTGCATTCTGAAAAAAATTGGGCCATGAATCGTGTATTCATCAGTTTCTTTTAGCATCTTTTGTTACTTCTGTTTTGATTGGAAGAAAATATAAAAAAAAACTTAGTTTGTTAGGTCCCTTTCTTTCTTTGCATTTGTTTTGCATTGTCATTTGAAAAAGAAAAAGAAATTAGCATATTGTTGTGTTTTCTTCTCATCTTAAAAGCATTTCAAAAGAAAAAATAAGAAAGATAATCCTTCTTTGCTAGTGTTCTTATAAGTTTCATTTTTCGCAAGAGTATTAACAGCATCATTTGCACTACCGCACCCTTTTTGAGTAAATCAAGCCATTAAAAAGAATGTTAAATCTAAAATTAACTAGACTTTTTGTTTGTAGGGTCAACCAACTAGTTTAGGGTTAGGGCCTTGAATTAGGTTGGAGAGGAAACTCTTCAAGGCCATTAAACAAACATTGGAGTGAGAGATAGGGAGTGTTGAAGTCTAGTGATGTAAAATTTATCTGGGACCCCCCTCTAACGCAAGGGCTAAACACAAGGTCACGTGAGGAAAGGTAGCGGAGATAACCCCTCCAAAGTCGGACTAAACATAGTGGGGAACGCATATTGAGGATATGTCTTCGGAATACTATCGCCTGCATTTGCCTATAGAGCTTCGTGGACCTCGAATCTGTTCGAGATCCTCTGTTGTATTTTGAACCACTTTCTTTCGATACCCTCGATAGGTTTTGGACTTGTTATCCTGCTCATTGCAGTCCACCTGACTGTTGACTCTACCCACATGGTGATTGTTTGCGAGATGACAACTTAGTTTCCTATATTATAGGGACTTACACGGGTGACTGCGGGGGTATACCGCGGTACCTGGGGCAGACGTTGGGTCACGCTTCATAGATTATACCTGGAGGGTGCTTTGATGTTCAAGTTGCACTTGTACCAATTAGTTTCTCTAGTGTTGACTGGCATAACTGTCCTTCCTACTAGATAGTCGTCTGCTTGATTTGCCTTTAGGAATTGTTAGTGTGTGCTCTGTGCTCCCTAGTTTTCCATAGTGATTTAGTCAGTTATTTCTTTGGGTATCTGATCTAAGGTGGTAGACCACCCACTTTGTTCATCGTGAGGAATTTTTTATCTTTCGCTTAGAAACGTCGAGCCGCCTCTTTATAGGCGTTGTTTTTATAACACTGGTTCGCTATAGTTAGTGTGTGATACTTTTACAGACTTGAAAGATCCCACAAGGGGAGAACCTGTGCATAATATCTTCATGGCTAAAGTTCCTGATGATTTCAACCAAGAAACACCTTCCCAAGGGGATTCTTGTGCTTTTCCTTTCTTCGGAAACGTTGGTGCCCCTTTGATGGCTACTTTGTACATTCCTGGGTTGAATGTGGGACTACCGATTTGGTTGGGTAACATTCCAAATGTTCTAAATGCTATTGACACTTCTCAGTTAATCACTTTATGTCTTGGGCATCATGTTGATGTTCCTTCATCAACGAAGTCTTCTCCTCCTCCTTCTATCTTCTCTGGTGAAAGTATATATACTAGTAATCGAAAGTTGAAACGAAATAGAAAGAGGAAGAATAGGAAGAAGAAATCACCAACCTTTGCAAGTCATGTTGGAGATAGGTCATCAACCTCTTCAATTCATGTTGGAGATAGGTCGTCAACCTCTACAAGTCATGTTGAAGATCGGCACCCAGCCTCTGCAAGTCATGTTGGGGGCATGCACCCAACCTCTACAAGTCATGCTGGGGGGGGAAGTTTAGTCACTGCTAGTGATACTGGGAATATGTCTATAGCCTCTGCAAGTTATGTTATCGACAAATCACCAACCTCTGCAAGTCATGTTAGTGATATGTCACCAACCTCCGCTAGTCATGTTGGGGACAAGCAACCAACCACTACTAGTCATGCTGGGGGCATTGATTATGTTGAGAAACCTAGATGGATAGGATGTAAGCCTAAGTTCCCTTGTAATATTTGCAATGGATATCACCTTACTCATATGTGCCCTAGCATTACAGAGGCACAAATATTGTGGTCCGTCTCCAAGCTCTTTTGATTCTGAGTCTTCTGAGGTTTCCTCATAGTTGATTCAGCCTTTGGTTGACGAAGTGGTCATGTCGATGCAATCTTCAACTGATCCCACTCCTCTTTTGGGGGGTGATGTGTCTGCAGACCATGTTGTCTTGCAACCTATTCAGACAGTGGTTGAGAAATTGGTCATGCCGATGCAGTCTTCGAATGATCCCACTCTTCTCTTGGAGAGTGTCGAGTCTACCAAAGTGGTCACCCCGATGCAATCTTTAGCTAATCCCACTCTTCTCTTAGAGAGTGATGTGTCTACCGACTATGTTTTTAGTATTTCCAGTTCAGTACTTTCAGAACAAGGGGATATTCCACTCACTTCAAGCACACCCCCTCCAAGCCCTAGGATGGTTTCCTTTGATTGGAATGATCTTTTTGAGCCGTGTTTTCCTTCTTCTACACCTTTTAAATAAGGGTTGAAGTTAATTCAACAAACATTTATCGATGTATTGTGGATGAAGGAGCCTCCGCAAGTATTTTCTCCTCCTCGGTTTGGAAACCCTTTTGATCTCTCGAGCTTGTGTCTGCTTCGCATGAGCTTTTGGATTTTGACAGATGTCCTAGTGAATATTTGGGGGTTCTTCCTCAGTTGCCTATCTCATTAGGTGGGAAGACCATCCTTGTCAATGTTATGGTGGTGCAAGGCCCATTAGATTTCAATATACTTCTCGGGCGTGACTATGTATATGCTATGAATGTTGTGGTATCTACGCTTTTTTGGGTGATGCATTTCCCTCATAATGGAAGCATTGTCACTATCAACTAGTTGGCATCTAATAATCACCATCCTAATTCAGCGTTAGTTCAGGCTGCTCCTTTATATGTTCCTAGTGTTCGTGTAGAATCTACCCCGCCACGAGTTAATTATGTGGCATTTTATCCTCGATGTTCAATTGCTCATGAGTAGGAACTTGTTCACTCATGTTTTCCTTCTCGATACATGGTCTCGACAATTGATTTGTTGGTTTATCCAATGGGGGCATGGGAGCCTTTTCTTCCCCCTCTTGGTACAAGTGATCTTGTCGGGGTTACTTGATAAATGTATCCCCCTAGAGTCTTCTTTAAGCCCTTTTCAGACACTCTAAACATGAAAATATTGTCGAGCGATCTTGTTTCCATTCACACTCGCAAAACTCAAATTTTAAGGAACGTCTGTCCAGCGGTAGTTTACCCCTTTTTCGGTCTGGACAGTCAATTGTACGAATAAAGGTATGCTCTAGGAACTTCGATTCGCTAGAAGAGTATTATTTAGCGTAAGTTTAATCCTTTTTCAGGCCTAAGGGACTAAATCTTCGAAAAAGGAACATTCTCCTTGGTTTTGGTTTGTTACCTTTTTCAGGCCTTGGAGATTACTTACGAAAAAGAAGCCCCCATGGAGTCCAAAGTTAAGCTCTTTTCAGACTCCCTAAAATTGAAAAGATCGTCGAGTGATCTTGTTCCTTCACACTCGTTAAATTGGTACAGAAGAACATCTACTGGCATGAGTTTACCCCTTTTTTCGGCCTGTGGATTATGGAGGAAAAAGGTATTCCTCAGGAGATTCGTCTCACTGGGAGAGTTCTCCTCAGTAAATTTTATACTTTTTCGGACTAACGAGACTAAATCCAAAAAAAGGGAGTGAGTCCATAGTTAACCTCTTTTCAGACTCCTTAATATTGAAAACATTGCCAAGTGATCTTGTCTTTGTCACACTCGTTAAAATGGTTTTGAATAGATGTCATTTCAGTGCCAGTTTACCCCTTTTTTGAACCGACTAGACTATCTCCGAAAAAGGTACCCCTTGGAATCTTCTTTTACGTTTTTTAAAACTCTCTAAACGTGAAAAAACTACCGAGCTTACCTTCTCTGGGCTCATTAAAATTACATTGAAGGGCATTTCATTGTGTCTTGTTAATCGCGTTTTCATATTTGTGTCTTTGGCCTAATGGCAGCTCCATGTTGCTCTCAACTGAACCTTTGAATCATGCCTTATACGCAATCCTTGTATCACTTTGCCTCTGCGACCTGACACCTTAACCCATGGAGGAATTTTCCCCGAGTGTCCTTTTCTTGCACATGTCTCCTTGCTCTAAGAATTAGTGTGTTCCTTGCGCTTGGAACTAGTATGCTTACTTGCAACACTTGTTCCTCCTTTGCAACATAGCATTCTTTCATTCTTTTTCAAGCTCTTTACAAAATTGAAAAAGACAAAAAAAATAAAAATAAAAAACCCAAAAAGAAGGGATGAGAAATATATATTCTTTTTTGGTAGCCTAATGAGTTGCTCTTGGAAAAAGCAGATCCTTTTGGTTGTTCATCAAGCATTGGGATCTAATATGACCTTAGGAAGTTGTTCTCGCTACATAGAGTTGTGTCCTCCTCCGTTTGGTTACTCTTCCAAACACGAGAGTTTGTGTTGCCTCATGCATCGTGAAATTATGTCAATGTCATGTTGCCCGAGTCTAGTCATCTTTCATGATTTTGACTAAGGGAAGTTTCACCCAACATGATTCGTCCTTTCTGCAGTTTGTCTCTTTACCACATGACCCGACCATCCCAAAAGTTCAATCAAGTCCTTATTCAAAATCAACGAAATTCTCTGCCTGATCATCGAGATCCTCTTGTCTTTTCCTGACGAGTCATCAAAGACCTCTGAGTAGTGAATTCATACACTCCCATTGTACTCCTACCTGAGTTTTGAATATCTTCAAGTTGTTGCTCGAGCTATGAAGACCTCATCTCCAGCCATCGGGCGTTATTGGCTTCTTGAAGATGGATACTATACTTGTGTATCTTTGATTTTGAGATGTAGATCCATTGTGTATTGCTCGTGGCTACACTTATGTAGTTATATGACATGGATCTGCATTGTATTTGATTGGCAGCCATAATTTATTTCATCCCGAGCATGGGTGTGCCTGCCTCGAAGAGACAATTGTTATTTTGCAGATGGCACCTCCCGAACTCTGGTCCCGGGCTCACTCATTTCGTACATTAGTGAAGATTTTGTAATGTATTTCGGCCATGAGATGCTCTTTTGACCTCACACATTAGGGGGGCATCTGCTATAACCCTAAATTTCTCTACACATGTATACCTGGCCTTTGGTCCTCTTACTTGCATTTTTTGCCAAGCCATCACTGAGTTGCTCTTCTAAAAAACCCAATTTTTAAAGATGTATGTTCCCTACACCAATATTGCCCACGTACATACACTCGTTGCACCACTACAACTCGCGTACATATGCATGTTGCACCACTACAGCCCGCGTATACTTTCAAAAGTTGCAAGGAATTCGTTGAGATTACGGGCTATTGGTTTGTTTCCCAACTAATCCACCGCCTATAGCTCATCACCAAACTAAATAACCATCCTTTTGGCATATAAAAGGAGGTGTTGGGGTCTCATTCCACATATAGACATAAGAACAATGAAACTTTTCCCGTTTCACATCCCCTCCTTGCCCCAAGTAATTGCAGCCCTTTTGTGAGAATTTCCTTAGCATTACCCAATTAGCCCTTCTTCCTCCATCAGAACCCATTCACTTCCCAAGAAGAGATCAGAAGGTTGAGAGGAGAAGCCATACAAATGTGCACTTGGATCTTGGTGAAGAGGAGCCCAGACCAGGTTCGTGGAGCAGTAGTCGGATTTGGTTTTGAAGGTATAATCATTGAGTTATTAATAAAAGAAGTACTTTTCCTATCCCAAATCATCGTGTATTGAATGCTTTTAATGGTTTATATTTTGACATTATAACATCTAACCCTTATTTGTATATGAATCTCATGCTTGTAGCTTTCATTTTTTCTATCTTTGAATGCAGGCTAGCCTTGGGAGGAGGCATGCAGTCAGCGAAGCTTTCAAGCACGAGAGGATCATCATCAGACGCAAAGTAGAGGTATAATTACTTGATCCCTCTCATCTTTTCTTTTCTTGTATGAGTTTTGGTATGTTTGGGTTAGTTAGAGAAGTAGTTGACTTTTAGACGGTTAATTGATCTGCCTACATTCTGAAACATGGTGTAGTCATAAGGGGGTTTTTCTGCTAGCACCAACTATGGGTGAAGCATGAAGCTCAAAAAGCACCATGGATTCAAGTTGTGACCATTTGCTTAAATATAGATAGCCTTTGTAGCGAAGCTCATTATTGTGCCAAGAGTACCCTGGACAAGCCGGAGAATTTTATTGCAATTGTTGGATCAGGCGAGAGATTTTGGGATCTTGCAACCATTCTTAGCGAGCAGCTTGGATCCAATATGGTACAACGAAGGAGAGGGAAAAGAGGGACCCTTCTTCTTCATATTTTCAGGAAAGAGCATCAATGACCACATTTTCTTTTCCCTTCTTGTAAATGATCTCATAACCATGGCCAAATAACTTGGTTACCCTTTTTTTTTTCTTCGAGGATTCAATTCATTGTTCCAAAAAATACTTGAGGCTCTGGTGATCAATTTTAATCTAGAAGCGTTTCCCCAATAGATAAGGACGTCGGAGATCCATGACATACAAAATAGCCAACATTTCCTTTTCATAGATTTATTGTCCCAAATGTGTGCCTGAAATTTGTTTGTTTTTGAAGGCCAAAGGCCGACCATCTTGAATGAGGACTACCCCAATTCCTTTTCTTGAAGCATCACATTCCAAGACAAAAGTCTTGGTGAAGTCTAGAAGTGTTAGGACCAGCATCGTGCACATAGCTACTTTCAAGGAATCGAAGGATTGATCAGTTGTTGGAGTCCAAGTGAAGGCATTATTTTTAAGGAGAGCAGTGAGAGGTGCTACAATTTTTCCATAATTCTTAACAAACTTTCGATAATAACCTATTAAAACCAGAAAGCCACGCAATATCTTAATATTTTTAGGACGAGG
The DNA here is from genome assembly GCA_009831015.1 of Picea engelmannii. Lineage (NCBI taxonomy): Eukaryota > Viridiplantae > Streptophyta > Pinopsida > Pinales > Pinaceae > Picea > Picea engelmannii. The sequence continues at coordinate 147,440 of ML803389.1, forward strand.
CCAATCCTTCATAGCTTCAATTTTCTTCGGATCTACCTTTACACCATCCTTTCCAACAATATGACCCAAGTACTCCACTTCTGAGGTGCCAAAGGCACATTTAGATTGTTTGAGGAAAAGTTGGTCTTGAGAGAGTAGATGAAGAACTTGATCTGCATGGGTGAGATGGGATGTCCAAGTTTTACTATAGATGAGAATATCATCAAAGAAAACTAAGACAAAATGACAAAGAAAAGGATGGAAAACATGATTCATGAGACTTTGGAAGGTGGAGGGGGAATTACACATCCCAAAGGGCATGACCAAAAACTCATAGTGACCCTCATGAGTTCTAAATACAGTCTTGGGAATGTCTTCATCTTTCATATGTATATGTTGGTAGCCAGAACAAAGATCAAGTTTAGTAAAGTACTAAGCACCGCTCAATTCATCCAAGAGATCATCAATGAGAGTTATGGGAAACTTATCTTTGATGGTGAGTTTATTGAGGGCACACATGTGCCAAGTACCTTCTTTCTTGAGTACCATGACCATGGGAGAGGAATAGGAGCTGGTACTAGGATGGATGACACCCGCTTTGAGCAATTCTTGCACGATTTTCTCAATTTCATTCTTTTGGGCAAAGGGATGATGATAAGGGAAAACATTGGGAGGAAGACTATCAGAGACAAGGGGAATGGAATGATCATGAATACCATGGGAAGGGGGAAGTCCCTAGGGAGTGTAAAAAACAACTTGGTGTTTTGATATGATATATTGGAGTTCAATATGCATGAAGGGTGTCTCAACTGCTTGAATGGAATAGAGTTGGGAAATAATACATGAACGATATTTTTTGAGAAGATTTTCCATTCAATGGGAACCGATGATATCAGGAGAACCTGTTGTGAATCCTTGGAATTGATATTGTTGTCCCTCCTGTTGTAATTTCATGGTTAATTCCTTAAAATTCATGAGAATGGGGCCCAGAGCGTGTAACCATTCAACACCTAACACAATGTCACAATCACCCATGTCGATGGAAAACATATGAGATTTCAGGTGGTACTGCCCAATTTGAAGACGTACATTTTCACAACTCCCACCACATTTCATGGAACCACCATTGGCTATCATGATTTGAAAATTTTTGATGGAACGAATATAGAAATTGATTTCCTCGACAATGTGGTGGTGAATAAAATTATTGGTGCTTCCACTGTCAACAAGGATGATGACTTTCCTATGCTTAATATAACCAATGAGATTGAGGGTTGGGGAGAAAAGAAACCAGTGAAGGCATGCAATGAAATCAATGGTTCAACTTCTGGCTGGTCAGCAGGTAGAGTAGTAGCATCGGGAGGGGGTAGCTCTTCAACAGGGGGAACTGCAACTTCTTCTTTAAAAACATCCTCTGAAATGGCCATAAAAAGATTTTGTTCCTTACACTTATGCCCAGGAAAATATTTTTCATCAAAATTATAGTAAATACCCTTGAGTTGGCATTCAACCATTTTTTCCCAAGTTGATTTATGGACCTTGAGTGGAGTGGCAGGGGGAAAGATTGGTGGGTCGAGGGCGAGGAAGAAAAGAAGGTTTTTTGTTCTCAGAAAAAACAACTTGGTGTGCTTCTTTGGCACGTTAAGTAGCTTCCAACCAAGTCTAAGGGAGAGCCATGAGGACCTGGACTTAGATTTCATCCTTTAGGACACTAATAAAGCATTCCTGGAAGAAGGAATCGGTCATGCCCTCCGTCCTGAAGGCCAAATGCTCAAAGGTAGTTATAAAGTCTTTCATTGTGCCTGATTGTTTCAATTTGGTCAAACAACCTAAATAGTGGGTGTCAATGTCAAAGCGTTCATATAGCTCTACAAGAAACTGGGTCCACGCAATACACCCTTGGCATGCATTTTTGCGCCATTCCCAGTGTTTAGGATCCAGATAGAGAATAATATAATGAAGTTTGGTCAACTCATCAATAATTGTTGGGTATGTGTTATATTCTTTGCATGTGTGTGTGTGTGGGTGCATCAGATACGACAACTGCGTCTGACGATCCGTACAAACTAGGGATTTTGGGCGGTTTTTGCTATTTTTAGCGGATTTTGCTATTTTTAGCTGATTTGTAAATTAATCCCGGATTAAGGGATTAGGGTTTTGGTATCTACGGAATACCTAAAAACATTCTATATATTGTATGGAGAATGGTGAAATTCGAGATAATGAAAATAAGAAAGGTTTTCCCGGTTGAGGGTTTCCAGTAAAAATATTTGTGTATTATGTGTATGAGCCATTGATTAATTTCTGTATTGCTTAAGAATATATATGCATTGCTTTACTTCGCAGGTTTAAAACTTACATGTGGTATCAGAGCACGTTTTTGGCTTCAGAGGGACGCCTTTGTTGCTGAGG
>ML803389.1:159134-171771 GCA_009831015.1 Picea engelmannii
TCAAAAATTCATTTCTCCTCAACCATGAGGATCCACGTGACGTGCCACATACCACCGGAAACAGCATGATGTATACTATCCATCCATGGGTGTTGTATCTGCATGTGCATTTTCCTTCATGTCCAAATAACTTCATCAATCTTTTGGTCCAAAACCCATGACTAGTGTTGACATCAATGACAACAACCAATCTTCCAACACATCCTGTATTGGTTGGAGCCTCTGAGTTACTTCCATGAATTTTCTCTGAATGGTGTGGACTTGTTGTTGAGTAGTGCGCAGTTCTTGGGATCGCTTCATCCTCTCAACAACTGACAGGGGCTTCAACTATGCATGTACTATTTTTTCTTGCTGCTTTTCCTCCTGGAGCTGTGACTCCAATGCCTTCAGTTCAGGATCCTCAGTGAGTCGCTCATAAGTTTGGGCACTGTGATCACTTAGTTATTTACATTCCATGGCGAGGACCTTGATTCTCTCAACTACGCTTCGAGCAATTTCTTCTCTTTGATCTCGTACATCCGGTGGAGTGTTGGGCACTGTTTGTAGCTCTAAGTCTATTATTATTTGTTGAAGTTGTTGGATGGATTCTGCGAGCTGCTCTACTTGATGCTCCACTTGGTCTTCTGCCTTTGGCTCTAAGCCCATCGCAGAGTGAAGTGTTCTGTCGACTGTTTCTTTGACTTCAAGCTGCTCTGCGAGCAACTGCTCTTTCTCCTGTTGGATTTTTGCTTTCTCCTCTTCAAACTTGGTTTGAAGGTCATCCTTCTCCTTTTCTGCAACCTGACATTGCTCTACCATTTCTTCTTGGGCTTGTTTCAAGGCCGTTGTGGCCTGGTATTTATCATCTTGTGCTCGACGAAGGTGATCTTCAGTCACATAAGCTAGTCTGCGGAGTTGACAGGCTCATCTCCCAACTCTGGTTCTTCTGATGGCGGGGGCATAGTGGATACTACGCGACTGGATTGAAGGGCCTATTGTACCCCTCTGAGTTCAACCTCGATCCTGTCATACATCTCCTCCTACTTGGCTTCATGTTTCTACAAGATGTACTGCGAGGCATCTACTACAGCTGCGATGATGAAGTCTAAGTCATCTACAGTGAGCACAGTCTGCATCTTAGTAAAGGTGGCTCTGGATTTCTTTCAAGAAGTGGGTTTCATGGGGGAAACCTTCATCTTCTTCAAGGGATGAACCTCATCAACAGGATCCTAGGTGGTGTTACTTTGCCTTATTTTTGTTGATCTTCTTTTTTGTTGATCTCTTCTTGATCTGCTTCGTTATTACCCCCTCGACCAGGTGATACTGAAGCAGTTTATTCCAATGCACTACTCAAGTTTTGGACCTCTTCGGTCTTCTTCCTTCTGTTGGGTCTACGGGTATGCTTTGCTTCATGAGTGGTCTCCGGGCTGCGATTAGTTCAGGGTCTAACATTTATGTGGGGTCAGTGGGGATGACGAGCTATGCCGACCAATCCTTGGTTATCTCTTCGAGGTCCTCCTCTGTGGGCTTGTAGTATGATTGAAGCTCTTCTTTATGCTCATATACACGCGCAGTGATATAAATGAAGTGTCGATCTACGCGGAACTTCATGATGGCTCGGAACCGATGCAGGGTGTTTGGCGTCATGCGAGGGACAACTTCGATAGCCCTCTTCAAGTTGGAGATAATATGTATGAAAGACCGCTTTTGACTGCCACTATTTTCCTATATCACTCGAGTACCAGAGCGGGGTGAACTTTGCAGCGAGTGGCTCGAATGACTCAATGTCTGGGAAGTTCACACCTTCCGGCATCTCCCAAGCGGTAAATGCGACGAGGATAAGGAGCCAACTAAAGTGGAACTCATAGCCTTGATCATGAGCTTCGCGATAGTCTAATTCCAGCTAGTTGACCAAGTACTTCACCCAGTTCATCTGGAGTCCTTCTACACATTTCCCGGTGAGGTCAACAATGAATCCTGTGACCTGTGTAAGTCGGTTCTTTCTCACAAGCTTTCCTACAATCAGTTGGAAGGCTAGGCACACTGCGCCATTCTGGATGGAAGCTACCTTGTATCCTCGTGTTCCATTTTCTACATCGCCATATGTGTCTTTGATATTCTTTGCTAATGCGCAATCTGTAGCCTTCCCTGGGTAGAAGTCCTGCGGGTCGGGTCCCTACATGCTCAATCTGGTGATCATATGGATCAACGTTGGATCGACTGTGATGCATCGGTCTAGCCATAGGTAGTTGCCATGGTATCACAAGAGCAGTAGATTAACACAGGCATTAACCTCCTGGTGCCTTCCAAAGTGGGGAATCTTCATTGCATTCAAGAAGGTGGACTGCGCAAGGTTCATAGTCCATGGATGGGGGATTATTTTCGAGTTCTTCTCCTTCGTCTTGGTCAAGTATTTGTAAGGAGCGAGCATATTATGGTTCTTACGGTCTCCTAGGTTGAAGTCCCTGAACTTCAATGTTGTGATCTTATCCAGCTACGTTCTAACTGCACGTATCCCCTTCGGGAGGTACACAGTTACTATGGTGTAATCAAAGTCCCTCGGAGCACTGTCACGACTCATCGCACCAGCCAAATGCGGGATGTAGTCGGGTAATGGTTGGGACTAACTTTGCGTTCACTAGGTCATCTTTGTGCTTGGTTCTCTTCTCTGCTGTCGGTCGAGATGGTTCGGATCCACGAGCAGTCGACGAAGAGGCTTGCACTCCTCTCATTGATGATGCTTGAATACCTACAAACATTACTTTTTCGGCCATGAGATCGATGTGAACTTCTTCGATGGATTTCTCTGCGGCACTGAGCTCGTTCGACATACATGCTCAAGATCGGATAACTCGGGTGGATGAATGAGTGCGTAATGTAAGGGCACAGGGGTCGATCTCAATAAACACAATGTGGTAGTAATGAGTTGGCTTGGATAAAAAAATTTAAAAGTGCTCTCGGTGCAACAGTCGACAGACTAAGTAGACACGATGTAATGGATCTCTCCAACGGATGAGAAGCCTTCATCAATGCGGTTATGTTCGTTGTGGCGCGGTCCCAACAGTCTGATGGCGAGTCTTCGAACCAGTACTGTTGTTCTAACCGTTTAGGGCATCGGTCTAATGGTTATAATGCTTCCAATGACTATATCACTTCGCCATGGCGAAGTTCCATGTTGTGTTGTTCTAATATCCCGGTGAAGTTCCAGTCTTACAAACCTTCCTTCTGCGAAGCCCCCTCTGGAGCCTTCTGTAACTTTTCTATTTTTGCTCTCTTCTTACTGAGCTTTCTAGCCTTCTTCCCAGTGATCTTTGTCTCGGTATTCCTCTTTCCATTCTAATTCTTATCTCCTTTTGGCATAGTAACTTCACACTGTTGAGATTCTTTCTTAGGGTTAGAGAGTAATACTTCTTCTCTATCTGGGTTAGGTGTTCTACTCGTCTGTGAGTTTGCTTGTGTTCTTTCAAATTCGACACCCAAGCTTCTAGTTCTAATTAGCTTTGATCCGTTCTCCCGTTCTTCAATCAAGTGTGATATCCTCCTAGTCATGAAATCTTTTAATTCTTGCTTCTTCTGCTCTAATACTTCCTCTTCTTTTCTTCTTGCCTGATCCTTTTCAATCCAAGGTTTTCCTAGTAATATATCAAATGGGGCATTGTTCTCAACAAATTTAACAACCTCAAAATTTTCCTTTGTCGAATTTCCATGAGCACTCATAGATATCTAGGTGAGTCTTCCACATACGGTTATCATCTTTCCTTTAAATAATCTTATTCCTCCCAATGAAGGAGTCATAACAGGCTTTCCTAAAGTTTCTCAAGTTCTTTTTGTTATGATATTTACCTATGTTTCTTCATCCAAGACACAGTCAATATCAAAGTCTCCTATTCTTGCTTCTATGCACTCTTTTTCTTTGAAGGTCTCTGATAAGTTGATATTTTTTTTATCATTCAGGGTTTCTTTCATTTGTAGCAAGACAATCTCTTATTTTTTCTAGCGTTCTGCCATGGTCTCAGTTTCTTGACCTTCCTTGTGGTTTTCTTGTCTCATATTCATTCTGTCAAGCTTAGCAATCATTCTAGGTCAATCTAAAACTTCATGATCCATAGCTTTACAAAAAAGACAACTAGGTCTTCTACCAGGGCATTCCTTAGCAAGATGTCCCGGTCTTCTACAACTATAACAAAGGGTTAATATTCTTTTTCTTTGAAATGATCCCCAGCCGTTCCTGTACTGCGCACTAGGATCATAGTAGCTAACCTGCAAAAAATTATTTCTAGGGTCCTTCATCCATTTGTTAGACCAAACATTCTTTCTATGCATAAGAATAACATATCTTTCATCATTTCTATCAGATCTACTCATATCAAATCTTCTTTCTTCTAGTTGTTCCCTACTTTTAAAGCTAGGACAAAATTTATCAAACATACCTAGATCCATACTTTTGAAACAAAAATTTCCACTTATCTTACTTTTCAATCAAAACCTTTCACTGTTCTTACATTTATCAGAGAACAAAGATTTAAGATCTTACCTCTTTAACCAAAAATTCTTACTTTACTTTTATCAAAGCACAAAGCTTTTAGGTCTTACCTCTTTTCTTTGGATCTGATTTTTCTTCTTGGCAATGAGCTTTACAGGTCAAGTAGAATACTATGCACTAGGGAAAGATATCTACGCACGGAGCTTTCTCTTTTCTGTAGTTCCCAGCAATCACAGTTTTAGGTCCCAGCAACGGAACCATTTGTTGTCATAGGGGCAGACCCAGGGTTCAACGCTTACAAAAACAAACCAAAAAAAACCTAACTACTGGCCATTTCGGCAACACCTGCAAAGTAGATGAAGTCTCACCCGAGGTAGAGGCATGGGTGGTTGCAGGACTTAGATGTCTGCAACCTTAGATGGGACACGGATCTGTGATTGTAACACCTTAACAGAGCACTTAGCAGTTATAGTTCATTAATATTCAGTCTTAGATTATAGCGCAGTTAAACGCCAATAATAGATCAGCGCAGTATTCACATAGATCCAATAGATTCAAGCACTCATCATACCAACATAGATCAGATCTAGCATTCATTCAGAATATTCATCATTAAGCTATCACATTATATTCTTCTAAGCATATATCAGTGCACTAAGCCTTTAACCACATAAACAAGAGAACAACCATAAAGCACTAAGAAACCACAACACGGGGTAGACGTGGTTCACCCCCACCCTGGGGCTACGTCCACCAACTCTTCTTCTTTATTTCTTTCTGTCAATCTTCTACATGCACAGAGCCATGATATCTTACTCCACAGAGGACAGGAGATCTGTGCGCACTCCGCTAGATCCTCCTTCCCTGAGTTACAGCACAAAGCCTCTTCACAGTCTCTTACAGTCACTTGCACTTAGCTCTGCAATTTATCAACATAGCATGCACAAAGCACTTACAAGTTGCACTTAGCACAGTATCTAGACTCTCTTTGATCACATAGATCGACTACTTCCTACATCACCTAGCTTTCTATTTATACATTACAAAAAGGGCCTAAACATGGGTAAACCCATGGGCCGACATCCCCATACCTGTTACATAAGCCCAAAACCCAAAAATCCCTAAAAAGGGGTCGAGATCCTGCGATCTCTGCTTTGACTTGCGCTCCGCCTTCGACAGCTTGTTGAAGTCCCAAAAGTAGGTCAAACATGACCAAGGATCCTCACAACTTGGTCAAGGGCCAACACCAGCCTTTATTACATGGAAAATATATTATTCTACCTATGTGAGGGGTTAGGTAGGTTAGGTCCCTAACACCCACAGTGCCTCTAGAAGTCCATCTGTCCAGTCTTTATGATGCAACTGTACAGTCTTGATCAGGATGGCCTCTAACACTTTGTTGGTGGACTCTACCTTTCCATTAGCCTAGGGATGACATAGAGAATATTTGTGATGCTTTATATGATATTGTTGTGTAATGGATTGTATTAGTTTTGATGTGAATTATGCTCTTCATTTCTCGCAATCTCTCTTGGAACACCAAAACAGGTAAAATTATCTTCATAAAGAAAATCAACAACAAATTTTTCACTAGCTTGATATAGAGATTTTGCTTCTACCCATTTGGTTACATAATCTATACAAACTAAGATATACCTTTTCTTTCTTGATGTAGGATAGATTGGTCCTACTAAGTCTAGAGCCCATCTTTCGAAGGGCTCAATCAATACATGTGGTTGTAGGGACATTTCATTAGCTTGTATCGACCTCCCCATCCCTTGGCAGTTTTCACAACTCCTTACATATTTTTAGTGTCCTTGAAGAGTGTTGACTAGTAGTACCACTGATGAAGTACTTTGTAGGTCGTTCTCTTTTCAGCAAAGTGGCCCCCACATGGACCGTCATGGAAAGCTCACAAAATATTGAACATCTCATCCTCCCATACACATCTTATAATAATCATAATTGATCCAGTATAGAATAGGTCACCTTCGATCCATGACTAGTTGGCACTGAGCTTGAAAATTTCTTGCTTTTTCCGTGAAGAAAGGTGTTGCAAAAATTTCCCTATGGCCAAATAATTTTCTATATCTATGAACCATGGATAGTTAGTACAAATATAAAATATATGTTCGTCAGGAAAACTATCATCTACTAGATCATTTTCACTTCCATTCTGGATTTTGGAGAGGAAATCTGCAATGAGATTTTTCTTCCCATGCCTATCTACTATAATGATGTTAAACTCCTATAGTAATAACAACCATCTAGTGATTCTACCATTGGTGATTGGTTTATTCATTAAGAATTTAATGGCAGAGTGGTATGTGTGAATAAAGACTTTGTAACCTATTTTATAGTGTCTGAATTTGTTTATGGCATATACGACAACTAGGAATTCCTTTTTGATGACGGTATAATTAGCTAGGCGGATGTCATGTTTTTACTTATGAAATAGATGGCATAAGACAGTTGATCTTTGTTTTTCCCTCAAACAACTATGAGGGTTGTGTCTAAAGCATATGCACTAATGTGAAAAGGAAGGGACCAATTGGGTTCCCTAAGTATTGGTGTTGTGGAGAGTTTTTCCTTTAATTCCTTGAAGGCATTTTGACATTGTGAGTCCCGTCCAAAATCAATATCTTTAATAAGAAATTTGAACATTGGTGTTGCAATCTTTGTAAAATTTTCAATGAATCTCCTATAATAATTGGCATGACCCAAAAAACTTATTACCTCTTTTTGTGATCGTGGTGCTAGAAGATCCATGATGAATTTGATTTTGGTTGGCTCTACCTTGATACCTGCACTAGAGATGTGATGCTCAAGAACAATACCTTCCTTTAATAACATCCTGCATTTTTCATTACTTAAAGCAAGGAAATCTTCTTTTGGCCCTAAAACAACTATGAGGGCTATGTTTGAAGCATATGCACTAATATGAAAGGGAAGGGACCAGTTGGGTCCCCTAAGTATTGGTGTTGTGGAGAGTTTTTCCTTGAAGTCCTCGAAGGCATTTTGACACTGTGAGCCCCATACAAAATCAATATCTTTAATAAACAATTTGAACATTGGTGTTGCAATCTTTGTAAAATTTTCAATGAATCTCCTATAATAACCGGCATGACCCAAAAAAATTCTTACCTCTTTTTGTGATCGTGGTGCTAGAAGATCCATGATGAATTTTATTTTGGTTGGGTCTACCTTGATACCTGCACTAGAGATGTGATGCCCGAGAACACTACCTTCATTTAATAACATCATGCATTTTTCATTACTTAAAGCAAGGAAATCTTCTTTTTTCCCTAAAACAACTCTAAGGGTTGTTTCTAAAGCATATGCACTAATGTGAAAGGGAAGGGACCAGTTGGATCCCCTAATTATAGGTGTTGTGGAGAGTTTTTCCTTTAATTCCTTGAAGGCATTTTGACACTATGAGTCCCATACAAAATCAATATCTTTAATAAGAAATTTGAACATTAGTGTTGCAATCTTTGTAAAATTTTCAACGAATCTCCTATAGTAACCAGCATGACCCAAAAAACCTCTTACCTCTTTTTGTGATCGTGGTGCTAGAAGATCCATGATGACTTTGATTTTGGTTGGGTCTACCTTGATATCTGCACTAGAGATATGATGCCCGAGAACAATACCTTCCTTTAATAACATCCTGCATTTTTCATTACTTAAAATAAGGCAATCTTCCCGAACCAGCATGACCCAAAAAACCTCTTACCCCTTTTTGTGATCGTGGTGCTAGAAGATCCATGATGACTTTGATTTTGGTTGGGTCTACCTTGATATCTGCCCTAGAGATATGATGCCCGAGAACAATACCTTCCTTTAATAACATCCTGCATTTTTCATTACTTAAAACAAGGCAATCTTCCCGACATCTAATCACAACTTTTTCCAGATTATCAAGTGCTTCTTTAAAAGTATCACCGTAAACAGAGAAGTAATCCATATAGATTTCTACACATTCATCGATTAAATCATAAAAAAATCCTAATACTGCTCTTTGAAATGTGGCAGAGGCATTACATAAACCAAATGGAAAAACTCTATAGGCAAAGGTCCCCCATGGGCATGTCAATGTGGCATTTTCTTGGTCTTCTAGTGCAATCGGAATTTGATTATGCCCGCTAAAACCATCTAGGAATGAAAAATAATGTTTACCTGACAAGGTATCCAACACCTGATCAATAAATGGAAATGGGAAATAATCTTTCAAGGTTTCCTTATTAAGCTCCCTAAAGTCAACACATATTCTCCATTTACCATTTTTCTTGGGCACAATCACAAGTGGTGAAACTCACTTTCTATCGAAGATTGGGTATATGAAGTTGGCATTAAGGAATTTTTGGATTTCTTCCTTGACAATATGTTTTAGAGAGGGGTTCATGCGAAGTTGTGGTTGTCGAACGGGTCTAGCATTGTCCCGAGTATAGATATGGTGTATGCAAGTATAAGGGGGAATGCCACACATGTCTTTGTAATCCCATGTGAATGCACCGAATTGTTCTTATAGCACCCAAATTAATTCTTCTTTTTTGTCTTGGTCCAGTTGAGAGTTAATGTTTAAAAATTTACCCGTGCTTATCTCAACATGAACACTGTAAGGGTCAAAGATTTCTTTAATGGATGACATATGAAGGGATGATGAACTTTCCAAATCGCAATTCTCCTGAAAAACACTACTAAAGATGAGATCATATGAAGAGGATGATTTAGGATATTGTGCATCATATGTGGTGGAGATGAATTGATTTAGCAAATTATCTTAAATTTGTTATTTCAACCACCTAGATTGTTCAATGGTTAAAAGGGGTTGTGTGACTTCTTCATATTTGTAGATATCTTCTATCCATAAGGAGTCTTCTACTACTGGTTTTGTAGGTGGACATAGGATAATTTTCTTCATAGATGCCCCATTTGATATAGTCATTTCCTCGGATCTTCAGCCAATTAGGGAATTGACTGTAGCTAACCAAGGTCTCCCAAGAATCAAGGGATGGTCCTCCATGGTAGTCTTGGGATGAATAACCAAGAAGTCCACGGGGTATTCCCATGAATCCAGGGTGACAATGACATCATCTAAAACACCAACGGGCTTAATTCAGGATCTATCATCTAGTTCAAGCACTGTGGTTGTGGGTCGGAGGCCATCTAATTGTAGCATTTCCATAGTTCTAACAATCATAACATTTATTGTTTCCCCTAGGTTAATTAGAGTGTTTGTTATGGGAATATTGTTGATGTAAACAATGACTACAGGATTTCCAGGATTAACATACTTCTCCATTACCTTTCTTCCAGACATTAGTTCAACTAATTGACCTATGACTTGAATTGTAGGGGGGTCTTTCCTTTTTCTCCCAAGTTTCTTAATACATAATTCCCTTATGGTTTTTGCATAAATAGGCACATCTTTTATTGCTTGTAACAAGGGAATTTTCACACAAAACATTTTTTAGTTATGTTTCCAAGTCGAATTCAGGTTGAACCACAAGTTTATCTAAGGCTATCCTCTCTCGAAAAGGAGGAGTTTTGGGTGCTTAAGGTTGCTCTGAAGTCAAAATAGGCGATGTTTGTGTGGTGATGATAATATTATCAGAAGGGGCATCATCATTAGATGTTTGGACAAGAGTTTCCTCCTCTTCAAGTTCTTCTTCAATGAAAATTCCGAGGTTTTCTTTTTGGAGGACTTTTCCCAACCTTAAATGTATGTTTTGCAACGGTATAGGGGTGACCACGTAAGTTGGAAAGGTCTACAACTTAACATTGAAGATACGCTAAGTGGTTTTATTATTCAAATTGGGAATTAGATAAGTGGGTAATTATGTTTGTTTAAGAGGGTTTGAGTTGCAGGTAACTATAATTGTTGTGGCATTTCAAGAATTGTTGGTTGAGATGGATTTACTTGTGCTTGCATTGGAGGATAAGGTGGTGGAAACTGTGAATACGTGGGATAAGCCGTTTGTGGAACCATATAAGCATTCCCTCACCAACTTTGTTTCCAAGGTTGGTTTTGGGTGGGCTACCAGGGCATTGGAGCATTCCATTATTGAGGATAAGAATTATAAGATGCATAAAATTGTAATGAAGGGGCATGTGCCATACCTTGTGGGTGTGGTTGCCAACACCTTCTTTGTGCAACTTGAAAAGATGGTTCGACTGTCCCATTGCTTCCTCGGTGGATATCTTAAAGTCCCGACAATGAGAGGCAGTTTTTTGTATTGTGATTATCTGCAAAAATGGCACAAACATTTACATTATCCAATGGACACTCTCTTAAAGGATGCCTTTTCCTACACCTAGTACAAAAGATTGTTAAATCTGCTTCTTCTTCTTCGTGTTTCTTCTTAGTTTGAAGTGTATCTAGCTACGAGCTAATAGTACCAAGGATATATGTTTTAAAATTTTCTAATAAGTTTCCTAACTCCATCCTTGTCACTCCCCCTGCAACAGATTTAGTAGCTCTTGATAAAATATCTCTTAAACCCTTACCAAACTTGGCTCTACTTTGTGAATATGTCCTGCAAAGATCACAATTTTTTGCAAATGGTAAGTGAGAAACATCACTAGAACCCATAAGATTAAGCACTTCTATATACTCTTCTTGTATCCCCTTCATAAAAATAGGTCTAACAATATCATTGTTTAAGGTACTTTGTTTAGTCTTCTGAAGGTTGATCCTCAAGACTCTCCTCGTCCTATTGTTGCATCTTGAAAATGTCATTATTTGAGTCTCTAGTTTTACAATAATCTTGGTATTTCTTTAGAAACGTAGTTTTCATAACTTCCCAAGACCTAATAGAATACTCTGGAAGTCCCATAAACGATATCAAGGAAAAATATTTCAAAGTTGCAGGAAATATCTTTAATTTCTAAGCATCATCCACATAATTATAACTTCGACACAGAATATCAAATTCAAATAAAAAGGCATCTGGATCTTCAGTGATAGTACCTCTAAAATTTGGCAATATCCATGGAGGAATGTTCTTCATGTTTACATTTGGTGCCAGATCAAGGATGGAGAACCCAAAGGTTGCTTCTCCCTCTGCTTCCACATTTCTTTTCTCTTCATCTGCCATGTTGCCAAACAATTTGAAATTAATTATTTTTGGTTTCTTATCCCAGTTTGGAGAGAAGGGTAGCTCACTAATTGGATTTTTATGAACAATAAAATTGTCCTCAATATGTGATATAGGTGTCCCTTCTACAACTACAGACTATATCTGTGAAATAACCACGTTCTGGGACGATCCAAAGATATTGGAAATATGTTCTGGATTGACAACTTGTTCTATTGTTGGGTCAGTAACTGGAGTCTTCTCACCGATCTTATTCTTTTCAATTCATTTATCCAAAATTTATCTTTGTACCTCTGGCACTTTTTTCAATGGTGGTTCCTAATTTTGGAATAGTTTGTTCTAGAGTCACCTTTGATGCAGAACCTTCTCCTTCTTGTAAAGAACTGCATGATCAGGGGATCAAATTTTGCTCAATTTTCAAAGTGCTCGGAATGCGACGAAAACAGTGCCATTGCGTCTGTCTTGTCTTCCTGATTCCGGTGGTATATTTACTTTCTCAAACGGAGTCCGTATGGAGAAGATATCGCGATCTGTTCGCCAAGCCAAATAGGCAAAAAATTTGATGCTGATTGTACCTGTCCATACAGTCCGTACGGTCTGACGTGGCAGGGCCGTACAGACCATACGATGGTGACGTGGAAGATGTTGATTGGTCGATTTTTGGCGAGTCGGATGTTGACACGTGTCCTTGGGTGGCCACTAATAGGAGGACACGTGGCCCAATCCAAGGGCGCCACGTGTCACTCACTGGTTGGCTAAGGAGTTCTATATACAAAATGTTGGAGGCCGCGGGGTTCGACCCCCGGACCTCTCCTCCACATAGTGACTTTACAAACTCCAATAACCAACTTGCCGCCATTTATTCTTTGTAATGAATACGGATTGCATTGTATTTGAGTTTGGTCATAGTATTAAATGGAAAGGGGGCGGGTCGGGGCTTAGCCCTGACCCATGGTTCCATTGAACAACACATATAACCGTGTATTATCATTGTAATGACCGCGCGCGAATCGTATACCATATATATAACATATATACCATTGTATATGCCACTCCATTGTATATGCGCGGGGTT
>ML803389.1:176733-190216 GCA_009831015.1 Picea engelmannii
ATGTATGCAGTTGTTAATGTTGAGAATTTGAAGTTGTATGAGCCTCCATTGATTGATGATCAAGGAGAGCATGTTCAGATTCCTTCCATAGATGATTTTTCTCCAAAGTATCTAACAGAACTGCAGGAAGACACCATCCTTGAGAGGAGACTGCGAACTTCGAAGCGAGGAATGTGGAGTATTTGCGAGTTGGTCTTAAAGGGACGAATCCAAGCAAGGCCAAGTGGATTGAGGTTGGAAGGGTGAGGGAACTATACCCTCATCTTCACATAGACTGAGATAGTATTTTGGAGGTCCAAAAGCTTCCCAATGGGGAGGTGTGATCAGGGGATCAAATTTTGCTCAATTTTCAAAGTTCTCGGAATGCGACGAAAACAGTGTCATTGCGTCCGTCTCGTTTTCCTGATTTCGGTGGTATATTTACTTTCTCAAACGGAGTCCGTATGGAGAAGATATCGCGATCTGTTCGCCAAGCCAAACAGGCAAAAAATTTGATGCTGATTGTACCTGTCTGTACAGTCCGTACAGTCCGTATGGTCTGACGTGGCAGGGCCGTACAGACCATATGATGGTGACATGGTAGATGTTGATTGGTCGATTTTTGGCAAGTCGGATGTTGACACGTGTCCTTGGGTGGCCACTAATAGGAGGACACGTGGCCCAATCCAAGGGCACCACGTGTCACTCACTGGTTGGCTAAGGAGTTCTATATACAAAATGTTGGAGGCCGCGGGGTTCGACCCCCGGACCTCTCCTCCACATAGTGACTTTACAAACTCCAATAACCAACTTGTCGTCGTTTATTCCTTGTAATGAATACGGATTGCATTGTATTTGAGTTTGGTCATAGTATTAAATGGAAAGGGGGTGGGCCGGGGCTTAGCCCCGACCCATGGTTCCATTGAACAACACATATAACCGTGTATTATCATTGTAATGACCGCGCGCGAATCGTATACCATATATATAACATATATACCATTGTATATGCCACTCCATTGTATATGCGCGGGGTTTGGAACGTGGCCCGTGGTTTTTACTATTTGCATATGCCCACGAGTTGGGGGCGCAGAGGGGGTTACACGGTTGTGTAACCAACTAACCACCTATTTTCCAGAACCACGGTCATATGCGCCATACGCCCAGGTGTCGAGGCGGTTAGGGGCTAGCGCGCCCTTAACCGTTCTACGGTTTGCATCATTGGCGCGGTTGCGCCCGGTGCTGGGTTTTTGCGCTTAAAAGAGCGTGTGAGCCAGGTTCATTCAAGGAGGGTGCGAATTGTAGAACCAGAGATAGCAAGCTTGAAGGAGGGACTTCCAGGAGGCCTATCTTTCTCATTTTTCGACGGATTGAGGTGCCGAAAGAGCCCAGACAGGGGTTTTGGGACGTTGGGAAGCCATTGGAGCAGTCGGTTTGTCAGTTTGAGCATTGTAAGACATGTTTTTGAGCACATTTTGAGAAATTAATAATAATGATCCATTGGAAGCTGGACCAGGAGATGTAGCCCATAAGAGGGGTGAACTCCTTTATCAATTGTTGTGTTTTATGTCTGCTGTTCAATATTTATGTTGCTGTCTATGTGTAATTTGCATAAGTAATCCTTTAATTTATGTGTTGCAAACTGATCCATTTGCTTTAAACACATAACATTTCACTTGCAATAATTATTCAAGTTTTTCAAGTCTTCTTCAATTTTGGATCACTGCATGTATGCCTTTCAGTCGGATTAGTAGGGGGGGTCCTAATACTACCAAATAAATCACCTGGAATCTTACTTGTTGATTTAAGAAACCTACATTTTCTATCTATAGTCCTAACCATTAGTCAACTACATCACAGAAAAGGGTTTGGATAGACTCACCAAAGTTAATGCGGCGGGCTAGAACCCTTGCATAAACTCAGAAAACCAAATAGAAACAACTAACTAAATTATCCTTATGTCATTTACCTTTTAACAGGCCCTCGACAACGGCACCAAAAATGTTGGGCAAATTAATTGTTATTTTAATACAACCTATACTTGTCAATCTGGTTCGTAAACTTGTGAGTTGTTTGCATAGTATGTCCAGGTAAAAGATTGAAGTTTAAACTACTCTCACTTCTCAAACTACTCTAGCTTCTTAGGAGGCAAGCAAACCACACTTCAAACCAATCATTTATCAAGATACCATCAAGCAAACCTTTTGAACAACTTAACTTTGTCCACAAAATAAATATCAAGTATGAGTAGAAACCAAATAACTTTGTATGTCATGCATAGATCTTTGATCTATGTATGGTCATGTTCTCTTATCTATTCTCATCTTAATTCTTAATCTATGGATGTTAAGTGTTCACACACAAAAATACTCAAGTGCTTGTAAATAACTTGAAAGCAAGAATGAATAACTAATTATTTTGTCAAATCTCCTTCCAGAATTTGAGATGCAATCTTTCACTTAATAGGTTAAGTGTTCATGTTGTGTATGTGAGGTTAGATTTGATAACTATAATCTTAATTACTATCCAAGAACTAATGAAATGTAGTATGAAGTATGATCATAAGTTTTACTCAAACCATTCCCTTTAATCAGTGAGTTGGGAGGGTATTGAATCTCCATTCATATATTATTGATCTTAAATTGAGTTTATTACTCCAGAGGTAAAGTTTATGAACAATGAGTCTAATGCTTAAATCCACAATCAACACATTCAATGTGATGAATATATGGTGATATTGCACTTCTTTTATATAAACAAGTTGCTTATATAGAGATGTGTTTCAAATGTCATACATTGTTTAGTATTAACTGTGTATCTGAAATGACAATGAAAACTTCTAAAGGACAATTACAAATCCCCTGGGATCAACTCTCACAAAGAAGGCTCGGGACATTTCCAGGATTGATGTTTTTTTATTAGTGATTGAAATTATCCTATGTAGGACTATGTAATTGTAATTGCAAACAAGACTTTAAAACTTGTATTAACCAAAGAACTAAACTATGATTTCAATGAGATGGGAAACC
Source organism: Picea engelmannii (assembly GCA_009831015.1). Classification (NCBI taxonomy): domain Eukaryota; kingdom Viridiplantae; phylum Streptophyta; class Pinopsida; order Pinales; family Pinaceae; genus Picea; species Picea engelmannii. Next base: position 179,742 of record ML803389.1, read on the forward strand.
ATACAATTGTAAATATGTATCCCTGAGAATATGCAAACGTCATCACTAGTTATCTCCGGAGATGGACTCAAACTATCAATTCCAATCCATTAAATTGGAGCAAAGAACACACAAACAACTTGGTGAACCATTCACAGGTTAAAACTCATTATAATAATGAAATTGTGGATGGAACATAAACAATCAAACAACAACATATAAAACGTTAATGGAACTAACTACTGCTACAACATTCAAACAATATACACAATGTTGTGTCCTGGATTGGTGGGCCCTTTCCAACCGATAGCAAACCTTAGAAACTTATAGTGATACGATCAAAAGAACACCACGAGGTTATAAAAGGAATACTTTCATTAAAACAAAGTTTGTACTCACAACATATGCTTCATCACATAAATTGAATTAAAATCTGAATGAAAAATAAAAATGATCAAGGATGCACTCGGCTCCCAAAATGGACAGTTATAGTATCATAGATCAATTCTCTCTATGTCTCTGACTAACTTGATTACATTAAGGCACTACATACATATAGAACCCTAAGCAGAGCAATAAGGTTATGTCTGACGCTCTCGTGAACAAAAATGCCCAAATTTGAAAAAGGTAACGAACAGATCTACCAATCTTAACCATCCACGATTTATCTGATATCATTAGCAATTGAATGGGCTTCAAAGGAATCAATTTCGATCTATTTCTATTCGTATGACAAAATGCATATGAATAACATCTCGTCCTTGTTTTGGAAGATTCCCACAAAGGTCCTCGGCACAAGGAAGCTTTGACTTTGCATTTGACTGGGGCCTGGTGCTCTCGTGAAGGATCTAAAACTTGAGCTAGAGCACACTAACCATGTTGGGGACCAAATCTACAAAACCCATATGCTCTTTTTCTCCTTGGGTGCGCGCAAGTGGGAAAACCTCCAAACCTAGGTACCATAACTCCATAATAGGTACAAGAACTAAACTACAATTATTCATAGGTAAATGTTAGTTCCCAAAACTCATTAAAACCTATTAAAAACTTAGGAAATTAATTATGATAAGCAACTATTACATATTTAATGTTTGTTGCAAGGTTTTAGGCTTAGGAACATGGATTCTTGGAATAATGAGGTGAGGCCAGGTTCAGGTGTAATAGTGGAATAATAATAGAAAAAATGGTATTAAAATGTGGCAAAATGGAAGGCCAACAACTTTATTAAAGAGTGATAAACGCAATTTAAGATAGATATCAATCATGTGAACTTTAAATATCTTAGTGTTAAGGCTGGCAACGAATCACTATAAAAGCTACATAGAAATTAACAAGTTGATTTTATTTTAACTTATTTAAAATTAGAAGAAAAATTACAAAAGTTACACAATGATTTTTATTTCTTTTAACATGAAATGATAAAAAGTCTCAAGTAGACTTATTAGTCCCTGCCCTTCGGGCAGTAGGGACTAATAGTAATCATTTTTTCATTGTTGCATTAATACGGCACAAAAACCAAACACTTTAACCAAACTTTTAAGAGTTTCATTCAAATTTGCATCCCACGTTTGGTTTTTAGGCCTAAGTTTGAAGTTTGAGGCCTTATTTGGCCTCTTCCCAAGGCACACCTTCACCATATCTTGGCTTAAAATCACTTTCAAGTGTATATTCTATGAGTAATATTGCAGAAGTAAAGTAATGCTAAAACTACTTCTAGCATTATTGTTACGAGGAAAATCTCTCTATGGCTAGGGTGAACCAAAACAGATAGGGACTGCAGAAATAAACTCAATTCCAGCATATGCTATATAAACTAATGTGTAAGAGAGATAAGAAAGAGGCCTACCTCATCCAAACGTTTGATGATGTCCATCGTTGAGCACTTTGACCCAAAGCTTTATACTTGCAACAAGTTCTCAACAAACAAGTAAAGCAAGCATATAGTGATGACATAACAGGTTAGCACATTAGATAGCATAATCCATCAATATACAAAACAAACATGCCCATGGATCATAACACACATATTTGAAAGATATCAACTGGACGGGAAAGGATTATTTCTATTAATAAATGATCAGCAGAAGTGAAACATTACAGACTTCTGTGTCGGCACTGTTCGGAACCAAGAAACCGAGTTCCTTCCAACTGGGCCTCCACCACTTCAATCCTCCACCAAAGGTAAGCTCATATAAGGGAGACAAAGAGGTTCTCCATCAATAAGGGAAGAGCTTGGGGCCTGAAAATTGTGTTCAGACTTAAAGGACAAAGGGATGTAGACTCAATAATGAAGTAATAATTTCTCTAGAGTAACTTTCCTCTCAAAGTTGAATTCTCTCTTCTTTTCCATAGCTCGGAATTGGCTTCTTTATAGCCTTCAAAATGCAACTAAAGGGCCGAGTCGGAACGTTTCCAGTACATGGAAGGCCAAGGATCATAGATCTCCTGTCGTTACATGGAAACCCGACATTTAATTTTGTTTTTCTGGCACAAATCCTGATGTACGCAGGCTGTAGTGGAGTAGCAGCGTATACGCTTGTCGTATAGCTTGTAAGGTGCGTACAAGTGGAAAATATTTATTTTTGTCTCTGGATTCATCAATCAGAGAAGTAAGTCTGCATGGGGAAATGGAATAAGGCCCTCTCTGCAAGATTGCATAGGTGAGGCAAATCTTGATCTAACAGATGCCCCCTAATGTGTGAGGTCAGAGGAGCATCTACGATGGCCGAAATACATTATAAATAACCCAGAAGTGGAGTGGTAGAGGACCAGCTGGACGAAATCAATTGCTCATTACATTCTACACTGACTTTGCATACATGACTTCCAAGAATAAACTGCATATCCATGTGAAAAATATACCAAAGAAGTGTTTGTGGCCATGAATAGGCAAATACAAATGTGGTTAAATGCCAATAGTTGTCATAGTCACGAACAAGGCCCAGTAAAACCAGTCTCAAAATAAATCTAAAGATATGTGTATAACATGGAGTACAATCTGATCTCCCATGATCACTGAAGTCATATAGGTATTGGTCCAATCAAAAGGATGCAACAGATCAGGAAAGCTGCGGCCATGTAGTGATGTCTTCAAGTCTTCTACACAATCCGCCAATGGTGCAAGTCTACATCATGTGGATAAAGGAGTTGAGGTCGAACAGAATGAGACATTGTTTGATTACTGGTCATTGATGTATATCATTAACAAATGCGAGACAACCTACCGATAATGAAAGTAGGTATCAAGGCACCGAGTACATTCTTACAAGTGTGAATAGAGGAGTCGATGTTGAACACCTAAAGAATCCATCGATCAGGAGACATTAATATATTCCCAACTGTCGATGGCAAGAGAGTCTGCTAATAATGACCGCAAGCCTCAAGGTACTCATAAAGCTCTAGGCCTCATTTCCAGAATAAATGGGTTGATGTCGATGGAAAGAGACTCATTGAAAGGAGAGCCTTAAGGCATCTCTCATTAGTCAGCACGAGGTACAAAGCATGAGCTTCATGATTTGGTGGAAATCGGACGAAGAACAAGTTCACGAACCAACGACCCTGTGCGTCTTTCGTGTGTGCCAAGTGCAAGCGGTACACAAAAAATACCCTCTGAATAGCAGCCAATGATGAAAACTAATGACAAAGGCGAGGAAACCACCAATCAGGCTAATGGAATCCAAGACACTGCATGAATCCCAATGTGTGAATAGATATATTGCCGTTGAACACAAGGGAAACCACCCAATCAATGACCAATGATGAAATGTCGATTGATGGGTTCAAGCTGACCTACCAATGATGAAAGTAGGGTCAGGGTGCATGATAGGACTAAAGTATCATGTGATTCAGAGACAAACTGAGGGTATGGCCGACATGCAAAGTCAAGAGTTCTAAGGAGTAGCTGACGCAGGTTGATAGACTTCCTTTGAACAAGAGCATGAGGCATATGGTAGACTCCGACAGCATAGACTCAATGATGTAACCATGATATGCAGGAGGCATCGATAATGTTCTCTATAGGGACTGGAAGAGTAACCAGTCGGTAGAGAAGACTGTGTAACAAGATAATCTTCCTAAGGCAATGCTAAACCCAAAATTATGGTGACAAATGAACTCAATAACTTTGTGCTCTGTTGAAAGGCGACACGACTGCTATCAAAAATAATATTGTACTCCCTTCTCGCCCGTCTTTTTTTGTTTTTTCATAACAAACGAATGTTATGATACAAAGGAGGAAACAAGTGTCGCAAGGATGCAAAACTAGTTCCAGCAGTGGAACATACCTATGCTCAATGTAGGAAAGTGCGTGTGGGATATGGACACTCGGGGAATGTTCCCTCCTAGGTATAGGGTGTCAAATTGCGAAGGATATAAACAAGGCTCTGCTTGGTTGAGGATGCAAAATTGCTGAGGAAAATGGTTTATAACGCAAAGTGAGAACCGGCTATAGGCTCAATACTGCAAGCAGGGCCATGGGATGCAATCACAACTTAACGCCAAAAAATGTCCTTTTTTATGTCTTTTAGTCTACTTGGTGTAAAAAAGGGGTAAACTTGTGCCAAGTAGACGCCTTTTCAAATCCAATTTACAAGTGTGAAAACAACAAGTTCACTCAGCGATCTTTTCTATTTTTGGTAACGAGTCGGAAAAGAGCTTAGCTAAGACTCATGATCTTTCAAATCCAATTTAACGAGTGTGAAAGGGACAAATCACTCAGAAATCTTTTCACTTTTTAAAGACGAGATGGAAAAGAGATTAAATTAAACTCTTTTGGGAGTCCACGGGGTAAAAGGTTGCATGTTTATTAATGAGAAATGAGGCTCAGCATAAAGCTAAGTATGAGTTGTGAGGGTCTCTCGGTCCTGATGAAAAAATCTCTGCATGGGTGCCAAATGCAGTAGGGGATCTAACTAGGGCAGCCATGTCTGGTAAGTTTCTACCACTTGATAATGACACAAATTTATAGCAGACGGAGGGTTCTGTGTCGCAACAAATGGGTTCATACCTAGGGCATAAAAAGTGACAATTATAGGATAATGCTAAAAATGCATAACGGAGTGGATACCTATCCTATATGTTGGGTAATGAACATACCTTCCCAAGGTGACAAACGAACGACAAAGTACTGAAAACTGCAAGAAACCCAGGTTAAAACTACAAAAAACAACTCGATCCACGTTTGTATTATTCCACTAGGTGCAAAAAATGGTTTAAACTATAGAAAGTGGGTAAAAATGATTTATAAATAGTAATAAAATCAAAAATTACTATACCATTTTGAATTTTCACCCAACTAGAGCAAATTGGACAAAAATTCCTCCAAGATTCAAATGACGATTGCGGGAGCATCTGGCAACGAAATCACGAGCCGTCTGGATCAAGTAATTCTTGATCTCTTCCTCTTCAATTTCAATGGATTACATTTTTGAATTAGGTTTTAGGTTTTTAGTTATTTAAAGCGCAAAGCATAGATTTTGGTGTACGCAGGTTGTCTGTGATTAGGTTGTGTATACGACGAGGTATACACTCTTGTATCAACTACAGAGGGCATATATTGAGCCCTACACGTGACTGTGTGCAAAGGAAGCTGCCTACAAGCACGCAAATGACCAAAATGAATGGTTCTAACTCAAAATTATGTTTGTCTTTGATAGGATGGTGCTTGAATGGCGAGAAAGGGAACATGAGGAGGTTGATGCCGTTGTAGATCGAGATATGGGGGGCCAAATGGCCTTAAAACGATGTGGTTTGTATAAGTTTTGGGTGCTCAAAGGAATGAGAGCCCAAGTGAGGTTGTTGGAGATATTGGTGGGTTACTAGGACCTTGATAGCGAGAGCTTCAATCTCGATGGGCAACCATTGAGAATTGAGGTAGAGGACATTTACTTTCTGACTGGTCTATCACGTCTGGGGGAGGTTGTGAACCTCAATTCGTGGGGAGCAGGTAGCGGGATGAATATAGAAGAATATATCGATGCCCATTGTGTAGAAGGGACTCCTAAGGTAGGGATTCAAGTCCTTATCCGGGCAATAAACAACCTCAGTCTGAATATCATTGTCCTAGTTTTGACCAGGATCACCGGTTCGGCCTCGTTGCACCAGGCATCGAGGTCGCTCATGTTTTATGCAGTGCAGTGTGCGAGACCTACAATGTACGACTGGTGTACCTCACTACTGGCCAATATGAAGAGCCAGTTGACGGAGTGTAAACAGGGGGGTAAAAGGAGTTTCGGGTTTGCCTCCATCTTGTGCAGTTTCTTTTTCGAGCGAGTTCTAGGTTTGGGACCTAGAGTGGAGATTCTTCCACGGGGACCTTGCGATCCATCCATGGCACTGTGGACCGAGTTGATGAGGTGGCAGGGAGGAGGTAGGGTTACAACACCCTACAATGAGAAATTCTTCTACTGGTGGCAATGACAGGTCATCGCTCTGGATGACTATCCTTACGAGGGGATAGACTTTAGAGGAGATCCATACATGCCACTTCCACCAGGGTCTGCCTATGGTGACATATTAGGTATGTCAAAAAGTTTTTACATATTTTATTTTTTGTATTTTTGTATAATTGGGACAAAAATATTTTTGGATGGTGCTTAAGTATTGACTAGACATTTGTGTGTCGCAGATGTGGGTCCACAACAGCCAAAGGGTTTCCCTCATCATCGACGGAGGAACCGGGGAGATGAAGCAGCGGGAAGAGAAGTCGAGAGGGTGTGACAAAACATGCAAGGAAACATGTCGCGTCTGACTCACAGGATACCCATGGTCTAGGTAGAGGATCTACCTGAGGCCATGCAGTGACATGTGGTTGGTGTACCCAGGGCATGGGTACGCCTCTTTCAACGTCTCGCAAATGTCGTGGTTTGCTACCATGACACACATTCAGCGCCACAGGCGTAGATGTCGTGGGATATTATGATACCGACTGTATATGTATTGAGGGTGTTATCCCCATTTTGTATTATAAACACCATATTTTTTGAAATATATAAAAAGGGATCTTTGGCTTTACTTATATTTTACAATGTGTACATTGGTTAGATTGTTTTCTTTTTAATTATGTGACAAATACCAATCTAAAACATAGTTAGCATAAGCATCAGATACATGATTAGAACTCCTAGGAATATGATAACATGTAATAAAATCAAATTGTCGTTCTAAAAGATGTACCCATAGAAATCGTTGGAGTAAAGTAGGATCGCACACGCGGTAACAGTCGTTCAACTGACGTACTACTAACTGGGAATCCAGGCAAACTTGTAATGAATGAATTCCATGTGAGATAACATCACATAAAATTTCTATAATGACGCTATATTCGACCACATTATTCGTGGATGGCCCTACGCATATGCCTCCTGAAGACTTCAGTAGACCCTCAATCGAATAAACCACCCAAGTGGCGAAAGCCAAGTTCCATGTATGATGATTGGCCCCATCTGCGAATCCTAAGTAGACTGACGATTGCGTTGACATATGTCAACCAAGTGAAAACTCGATAAGCAAATCGAAGACGAAAAAAAGGAAAGAGATCTATACACTAAATTACATTAGTATACAAAGAGTTATGCCCAAACTTGGGGATCAAGTGTAGTATATTTTCAAGTAAAGCCCATTTCTAGGCTCGGCCAACTTATTCCCTTCATAATATTCTAACTCATAGGCCCCTTTTTCTAAAACATGTCGCATGATGTAAGGATCGTCCCACATGAGTTTAAACTTTCCTGCCCCCAGCAGTTCTTTGGCTTGATCATACAAGAGGACCAAGTCACCCTCAACGTACAACCAAGGACAAATAGACTTATCATACTGGACCTTGACACGTCGTTTGTTCACCTCGATAGTCATAGAGGCATCTTGACGTTACTCATCAAGACTCTCTAGGTATACAAGGCGTCGATCGAGATCAGAGGTGTCAGGTAGGAGCGCGACTGCCAACTTAAGAGAAGGGATTTCGCATTCAATGGGTAATATCGACTCCACACCGGGTACTAACCAGAAAGGGGGAAATCCGATGGCAGTCTTGACCGAGGTTCGGTATGCCCAGAGTGCAGGATATAGCATGATGTGCCAGTCAGATTTACTCTAACTGACAATTTTTTGCAAAATGGTCTTGAGAGGCTTATTGACAGCCTCTACTTGCCCATTTGCCTAGGGATAATAAGGAGAATAATGACCATGTTTGAACCTCAACTTAGCTGCTAGTTCTTCCATCATCTCATTCAGAAAGTGACTGCCATGGTCAGTGACAATCTCATTCGGGATACCAAACCGGGCGATAATCTGATTGAATACGAAGAAGGTTGCAGTCTTCCCATCGGATTTCACGGTAGGCATGGCCTCGCCCCACTTAGTAAAGTAGTCGATGGCCACAATAATGTGTTAATTCCCCCCATCCGAAGTTGGGTTGCAATCGACGAAGTCCACCCCCCACTTGATGAAGGGACCGATGGTCATGACTGGATGAAGAGGGGTTGGATGCGAGAGCATTTTCCAAGTGAACACCTGGTAGGGGTGACACTTCTTAACCGCTTCAATACAATCCTTAAAGATAGTAGGCCAGAAATAATCAGCTCGCAAAAATTTTTGGGTTGTCGCAAGCCTAGATAGATGACCACCACAAGCCCCACTGTGGCAATCGTTCATAACAGACTCAGCTTCTCCGTGAGTTAAAAAACGACGCAAGATATTGTCTATTCCTCAGCGATACAAAGTGTCGTCGATGATAGTATATTTCTTAGCTTGGTACCTTATACGTCATCAGTCATCTCGTGAGAGATGATGAGGGAACTTCAAAGTCTGAAGATGGAGCACGATGTCTCCATACCAAGGTTCAGACAACGAGACAAGAAAAATGTGTTCGTATGCAAACAAATCAACATGAATAACATCCTCATCTAATCATGGAAATCGGATATCAACTCTGCAAATACTAGGGATTTCTTGGATTTCATGGAAGTGAAATCGAGATCAAACTCCTGTAAAATGACAATCCATTTATTATATTTTCTCCCTATGATACGTCGAGTAAGGACGTATTGAAATGGATTGAAATCAGCAATCACCGTAGTCTTACAAAGTAATATATAATGACACAAATGTTGGACTATGTGAACGGCAGCGAAAGCTAACTTTTCAACGTTGGTGTAATTGAGCTCAGGACTGAGTAAAGTTCGACTAAGATAGTAAATGACGTGCTCATGAAGCTCATCGTCCTCCTGAACTATAACCATACAAATCGTATCCTCAGACGCTACGATATAAAGCAAGTAATCTCTATTGTAGTTGGGAGGCTTCAGTATAGGTGTCGACACTAAAGATTTATTTAAAGTATCGAAGGATTCCTGGGCTCTCTCATCCTAGATAAAAGGGGTGTCCTTCTTCAAAAGACGCATGAAACCTTTAGTGTTAGTGCCATACTTCAATATAAACCTACGAAGAAAGTTCGCTTTCCCCTGTATACCTTGAAGTTGTCTAATTGTGTGCGGGGCAGGTAACCGAAGTATTGCCTCAACCTTAACCAGATCTACCATGATCCCAGTCTCAAAAACTAGAAAACCTAAAAGATAACCAGACTTAACGAAAAAGATGCATTTGTGAGGGTTCAAACGAATTCTATAATAATGACATCTTTCAAAAACAAGTTGAAGGTGAATAACATGATCCGCTCTCTTACGAGAGTGAGCAACAATATCATCAAGGTAAGCTTCGACTAAGTGCTTAAGATCGTGAAACGCGAAAGTCATGGCACGTTGAAAGGTTGCTCTGGCATTTTTAAGGCCGAAAGGCATCTTCTGGTATGCAAAAGTACCCCAACGACAAATAAATGTTGTCTTGCATTGATCCTCGGGTTTCATTTGAATTTGATTATATCCTGAAAATCCATCCATAAAAGAAAATACTTTGCTTCCCGCACACTCGTCGAGAATCTGATCGATGAAGGGTGTGGGGAAGTTGTCTTTTGGACAGGCCTTGTTCAGGCCACACAAATCCATACATACATAGATGGTTCCTTGCTTATTATCAGAAGAACGAGGTTGGATACTGATCCAGGTGGATATCGGTGGCCACCCACCTTTTCCAACTGGCTCAAAACAACTTTCTAGCAATTTTGACAATTTACTATTTTTAGTGGGTTTTAACTTCCGGAGCCATTTTGAGGGACTAAATGAAGGTTTTTTTAGATAGACATTCTCAATGATAGTTGAAGGCATGATTGAGCCCCAAAAATGAATCTCCTCGACGATACCTTTCCAACGAGCTATCATACGCCTAAAATGGAGATCGTATGCAAAAGTTACGACCCCGAGAAGTTGATGTACTAACTTACACAAACGGGGCCCACGTGACTTTCGGTGCTTCATCTCCTAGGGTTAGGTTTTTGGATGTATAGGACTTTTGGCATTCTCATTTATTGTAAAAGGGCCTTCAGAGCCTCATTGTAACCATCTTCTTGCGAATGCGAGTAGCCGTCACATCTCTTCTCAGAGATA
>ML803389.1:203769-235663 GCA_009831015.1 Picea engelmannii
CTCCATTAACCCAAGGCACTAGTCTAAAACCAAAACGTTGAGCTCTTTGTTCTCAAAACAATCTTTCAAAACTTTCTTGAATTGAAACCCTAACTAACCCTAACATCTTACTAACCCTAGTTTAGATGATGACGTCTTGGCCTATTTGAACTTTGATTGGTCTAATATTTGCGGCTAAGACATCCCTTAATAGCCATAGAAGTGTTGAGTCTTTTCATTGGTTTATTTTGGCAAAACGTCCACTTCTTCACCTATCAAACTAACCCTAAAACCTTGGATGACGTCACACTTTTGAACTCTTGTCTACTGTAAAACGTTGAGTCTTTTTGTCATTTAAGTGAGAGACCTTGAGTTTTTGATCACTTTCATAAGTTTAAATTACAAAACGTCCTTCTCACTGTTTATTAAACTAACCTAGAACTAAGGCTGACGTCACCCTTGTAGCATAGTGACGCAGCAACAATATTTATGTATGAGCAGATTTATTGTATTGTGATATGATAAAGATTGATTTTATACATTGAATGCAAGCATCACTTTGTATTTATTGAAGAAGTATTATAAGCCTTTGTCTTTAATTGCAATCATTGACTTCGTCAATAATTACATTCATTATTGCTCATATGTATTAAGATAGTCATTGATATTTTGAAGTACTAACCACTGCAGCACATTCTTTTAGTTTTATTTGCCTTCTCTCGCAAACAGTTGCCATTCAGTGGAATATATTCTCTTTGACTATCCACTTGGCAGTAATTTGTGAAGGGAAAGCCTACTTTAACCTTTGAAGCCTTAAACCCTTGATCCTTTTCCTTCAAAACCCCAGATTACTAGGGACGTCTCCCTTGGGATTAGCCACCCTAAATAGAAAGAGCTCCCCATCAAGGTGACAGTGGGTGGGGAAGCTCCTGTTACGCCAGTTTGAGCCTTGTCTTCAAGCTACTTAAACCTTTCCTACAAACTGAGCGATAACATTAACCATCTTCTTGCGAATGCGAGTAGCCGTCACATCTCTTCTAAGAGATATGTTGCCACCATTCTAGCGAGTCTTTCATTCTGTATTTTACAGTCTCTGTACATTTCTTTCATTAATAGAAATCGTGCATTACTGTATATCTGTTTTTATGGTTGCATATCTGATACATTTCTATTATATTATTGAATATCTGCGATATCTCTGTGCATTTCTTTATTATATCTCTGCTCTCATTTCGTGCCGAAAACAATCTGGATCAGTGGTATCAGAGCAGGTTGCTCTTGATCATTTTTTTCAGTGCATGTCCCCGATGAGGTCCGAGTATAGCAAGTTGGGTCTCGAGCTTGTCTCTCTTGAAGACAATCGCTCTCTCACACCCAAGAAACCCTCAATGGTAGAAGAAAAGAAAAATGATGGAGCAGACGATCCTATCAATCTGTTGCTTGAGCAAGCTCTCACGCGACAGAGGGACGAAATGATGGAGAATTTTTCCCACATCCTTCAACGCCTGCCGATAGCATCAAGCACATCTTCATCAAGCGGACACTTTGGAGGCACCTCGCCTTTCAAGGTACAAGTTAATTTTGATATTCCTGTATTTGAAGGACAGATAGATGCAGAAGCCCTAGAAAAATGGTTAACTCTGCTAGAAGGTTATTTCTCTGTTCACAATTTCTCCGACAAAGAAAAGATCACCTTCGCACTCCTTAAAGCCCTCCCTCGTGTCAAACATTGGTGGGAAACTTATTGGGAGCAAAGTTCCACAGAGGAGTCTAGAATATATGGGGCTGATCCCACTTGGGATTTTTTTGTGGATGCGGTAAAGGAACATTATTACCCTGTTGGCAACATGAGGACCAGTACATGAGATGGACCACACTGCGGCAAGAGAGGGGCCAAGCAGTTCCGGAGTTCACCAATACCTTCCATACCTTGCGCACCAAGCTGGGTATCAAAGACTCCGAGCGACATTTGGTTCTGAAATACCGTGGGGCTCTACACAGATACATCCAAACTAAAATGGATTTTTTGGACATCTCATCACTCGGTGCTGCCTATCGATATGTTGTTAAAACCGAGCAGAAATTTAAGCACCAGAACAAACGGGAGTTCGTGTCTATAAATCCGCAACAACCAAAGTATGAAAAAGACAACCCTAGCAAATAGTCTCCCGAAAACCAATCCAAGACACAGGAAAAGAAGGGTCACGAGAAGACAAAGAAGGACACCAGAAAATGGTGCGATTTCCACAAAAGCCCCTGGCACAACACCGATGAATGTCGCTCAAAACAGTCATTGGTGGCCAAGATCAAAGACAAGGAGTCGAACCCTGATTCTGAATCTGATTCTGAAAATATCGGTAAAGGACAGATCATTGATGCAGACCCCACTACTATTGTCGTGGCTGCAGCAATTCAACCAGAAGAACCAACAGATCTTGAAGAGGGGAAGCGCCTTTTTCATTCACATATGTGGGTGAAGGTGACCCCGCTGCATTTTATTGTTGATAGCGGAAGCCATAAGAACCTCATCTCAGCAGAGGTTGTCAAACAGTTGGGATTGTCGACAACACCACACCCGTAGCCATACAACATCGGGTGGCTTCGCCAAGAACGAGATCTTCGTGTCAGCCAGCAGTGTCGATTGTCATATGGCATCCAACCCTTCAAGGATTAGGTATTATGTGATGTTGCCCCACTGGATTTCTGTGATGTTCTCTTGGGCCAGCCATATATGTGGAAGCGCCATGCTATTTATGAGTCTCGACCTCATAGTGTTATTGTCACTTTGGGGAGTCATCTCTACATAATACCAGAGGTAGTTCCCACTACTATTCCACCTAAAAAGTGTCGCAGAGTAGTATCTCATACTGCAAATTCACAATATGTTCAAAAGGAGAACAGAAGGACACTGCAACCACTATAGCCTCGCCCCAAGCACCTTCTATCCTACAGAAGCAGGTCGACAAGGCTGTAGAAAAATGCAAAGATTCCTTCTGCACAACATCCTCTCATGTAGCCCGACTTGTTGAACAACCTCAACCTCCACGGGTTCATGATAGACTTCCACAAACTGAGCAGTGCGACGTCTCCAGCAAGACAAGCAGCTCAGCAAGATGCAGATTCAACAAAAAATTTTCCTTCTCCCCCAGGAACTCAACGCAATGGAGACCATTGCTTCATAAGGAGGGAGGATTGGTCCAGGTGGATATCAGTGGCCACCCACCTTTTCCAACTGGCTCAAAACAACTTTCTAGCAATTTTGACAATTTACTATTTTTAGCAGGTTTTAACTTCCGGGGCCATTTTGAGGGCCTAAATGAAGGTTTTTCAAGATATAGGTTCTCAATGATAACTAAATGCATGATTGATCCCCCAAAATGAATCTCCTCAACGATACCTTTCCAACGAGCTATCATACGCTTAAAACGGAGATCGTATGCAAAAGTTATGACCCCGGAAAGTTGATGTACTAACTTACCCAAACGGGGCCCACATGACTTTTGGCGCTTCATCTCCTAGGGTTAGGTTTTTGGATGTCTAGGACTTTTGGCATTCCCGTTTATTGTAAAAGGGCCTTCAGAGCCTCATTGTAACCATCTTCTTGTGAATGCGAGTAGCCGTTACATCTCTTCTCAGAGATAAGTTGCCACCATTCTAGCGAGTCTTTCACTCTGTATTTTATAGTCTCTGTACATTTCTTTCATTAATAGAAATCATGTATTACTGTATATCTGTGTTTATGGTTGCATATCCGATACATTTCTGTTATATTATTGAATATCTGTGATATCTCTGTGCATTTCTTTATTATATCTCTGCTCTCATTTCGTGCCGAAAATAATCTGGATCAGTGGTATCAAAGCAGGTTGTTCTTGATCATTTTTTTCAGTGCATGTCCCCGACGAGGTCCGAGTATAGCAAGTTGGGTCTCGAGCTTGTCTCTCTTGAAGACAATCTCTCTCTCACACCCAAGAAACCCTCAATGGCGGAACAAAAGAAAAACGACGGAGCAGACGATCCTATCAATCTGTTGCTTGAGCAAGCTCTCACTCGACAAAGGGACGAAATGATGGAGAATTTTTCCCACATCCTTCAACGCCTACCGATAGCATCAGATGCATCTTCATCAAGTGGCCACTTTGGAGGCACCTCTCCTTTCAAGGTACAAGTTAATTTTGATATTCCTGTATTTGAAGGAGAGATAGATGCAGAAGCCCTAGAAAAATGGTTAACTCTGCTAGAAGGTTATTTCTCTGTTCACAATTTCTTCGACAAAGAAAAGATCACCTTCGCACTCCTTAAAGCCCTCCCTCGTGTCAAACATTGGTGGGAAACTTATTGGGAGCAAAGTTCCACAGAGGAGTCTGGAATATATAGGGTCGTTCCCACTTGGGATTTTTTTGTGGATGCGGTAAAGGAACAGTATTACCCTGTTGGCAACTATGAGGACCAGTACATGAGATGGACGACACTGCGGCAAGAGAGGGGCCAAGCAGTTCTGGAGTTCACCAACACCTTCCATACCTTGCACACCAAGCTGGGTATCAAAGACTCCGAGTGACAATTGGTTCTAAAATACCGTGGGGCTCTACACAGATACATCCAAACTGAAATGGATTTTCTGGACATCTCATCACTCAGTGCTGCCTATCGATATGACTTAAAAATCGAGCAGAAATTTAAGCACCAGAACAAACGGGAGTTCGGGTCTGGAAATCTGCAACAACCAAAGTATGACAAAGACAACCCTAACAAACAGTATCCCGAAAACCAATCCAAGACACAGGAAAAGAAGGGTCACGGGAAGACAAAGAAGGACACCAGAAAATGGTGCGATTTCCACAAAATCCCTTGGCACAACACCGATGAATGTCGCTCAAAACAGTCATTGGTCGCTCAAAATAGTCACCATGTTTCCTTCGGCATAAATTTCATGCCTTTCAAGTGGAACTACGGTGTGACCGACTATCTCACTCGAAGTAGATTGAAAGTTGTCTTGTTCGATTCTTTTAAGTTCTAGGAGAAAATAAGAGCAGTGATGCATATCATCCCAAGGTTTGTCGGAACCATTCATTGCTTCGATGATGGCTTCGATCGAAGGCAAAGTCCCATGAAGGAAATCATGTGAACAAGACAACGAGGTGGCCCATACGGGCCTAGACACGATATCCTCCCTGTTCGTCGGCGAGGGAACGGGATCGGGATCGACAGAAGAGTCGAGAACAACTTGATAGGCAATCTTTGTTGCCGATAGTGGCATGGCCATCCCAGCATGTGACTTCCCTTCACAAGACAAATTCGGGGAAGGTAGCTTCCATAAATCATCAAAATAAGACGTGCGGAAAGGAATGGACCTCCCAGTCGAGACGTGCCTATTGGACATGGCATAAAATTGATGGTTCGGTGCCGAGAAGTCAAAAGTACCCATAAGGGAAGAATAAATTCTGACATCGATATTCTCAGTTGTCGGATGAGAATTGTCGATCACAGGGATCAATTGTCCAAGAGATGCATTAGTACTAGATCACGCAAAGGATAAATGATCGATCATCACAATCTTCCCCTCATGAGGAAAACAAAGAATACGGAAGATGGACGATACGATGATGATCATAGCATAAGTCCAATTGCGACCTAGCAACAGGTTATAATCAAGAGGTGCATCAACTACCTCTACTTCCACCTCTATCGTCTTCCCACCTAACTGGACCGGAAAGGCGGGGAGAATCCCGTGAGGGTGGAAGGAATGACTATCAAAAGCAGTCAACATGTTCGATGACTTGGAAAGAGTCAGAGAACCGAGAGATTTCCAACAGGCCAGGGAAATCAAACATGTAGCAATGCCTTCATCAATAACCGCACGTTTGATGGTATATTTGGAATACTCCACATGGATTTGGAAAGCCACATGGTAAGACAAGCGAGGCTTAACATATGTGACGTCAAACTTGATAACCTTCGAGCCACTGGGTTCTAGAGCTCCTAGAGCAGAGAGTAAGGCATTCCTCTGTGAAGGACACGTCTGGAGTACCTCCAAAGACGACATCGCACAAGGTGTTTGACCAAGGTCCTAAACAATAGAGTAGTTTTGGGTGGCTCTAGCATTTGGATTACGGGTAGAGCACTTGAATACTCCTTTCGAAATACGAGGCGTTGGCGTCGATTTTTCAATCTGTAAAGTCGTCTCCGGAGGAGGAGGAGATTCTAGACCAGAATTAGTTTGTTTAGAACTATAGTCTCAAGATCGAGTGGCTGCATCTATTTTCACATCGACCATATTGATACATAAACGGTCACCATCTTACCACTGTTGGTTTTGACCTCCACCAACTGCATTTCCGGCGTTTGAGGAGCTCGAGGCTAAGTGTTGATTATGTGGGAATGGATTCGTTAGCACGATGGGTGATTGAGCTAATAGCCTCACAACTTTTGCAAGTTTGGGGCACAAATGGGTAAGGTGATCATCTGTGCAAAGCTTACAGGGAAACTTAACCTTATGTTTTTCTCGTTTTCCCTCTCCATCATTACTACCCATCTTCTCATTATTATTATTGTCCTTGGATTTATTACCATTTTTCCCACCCTTATGATTATTACGACCTTTCTTCTTATTCCCTCCTGGTTTTTGGCTACCATTCGGGTTGGTCGACTATTTCACTAAGTGTACATCCGTTGACTGAGTAGGGTTGGAATACATAGACGACGTTGGTCCTCCTGCACACTGGCTTAAAGACAACTCTTTCAACTAGTTTGCCACCGAGTCTGCAGACTTTACATTGGCAGAACCTACAATGCCATCGGCATGAGGTCCAGGATTTTGCCTAGGGTCGTAAGTAGACCGTGGTGTGCCAGGAAGGAGGTGGTATAACATCCCAGACTGAGCATATATCAAATTTAATTGTTGGGCTCTAAATATATCTTCTTGCTCAGTGGTAACCCCGGAAGTAGCAACGTCCTTCGAGATAGGAGTGTGCAAAGACTTAAGAAACCATTGTAAAAGAAAGGTCGGGGGTATAGAGGTCTTAATCAACCTCTTTCGTCTACACCACTCCTGGATATGGTCCGAGAAATGAGTGGCGGTATCTTGGCGTAAAGTAGACAACAATTCTAAAGCAGCATCATAACGAATGGGCAACTAGAAGTGGTTAAGAAAGACCATCACCAACTGACTAAAAGTACCAAATGCCCCCCTTGGTATCTCAATATACCATTTCGCAACAACTCAGATAAGGGTGCGTTGAAATAATCTCAAACGAATAGAATCGTCATTAATGGAGTTTGACGAGCACCAGAGGTGAAAGGTAGTGACGTGATCCCCAGGATCCTCTCCATTCTTACCCTCAAACTTTGGGAAGTCTGAAGGAAGTTTGGTGGGGACCGGGGGCCATGTAGGATCGTGACTCACAGGGTCATTCATTAACTTAGACAAATATGCCAAATGAAGCATGGCCAGAAAAGGGAGACGGGGTTGTGACATCTGGCCCCAAACTCCTGGGAAAGATTGCGCTTGTGGATTCAAAGGCCATCCAGGGTTCTGGTAAACACCATGGCCCTGTCTAGAATTATAAGGCCCTCCTTCGGGCTGATTCATATAAGGTTGGTTGGGCATCATTCCAGCTGGAATGTTCTTTTGAGGGTTATAGAAACTGCCCCCAGCCAGATTAGATCTAGGTTGGGGGTTGCCCAAAGTGTGAAATTGACCTCCCCCGGGTTGGAAACTGGAGGATAGAGGCGGATTCGTCATGCCAAATATATTGGTCAGAATCTGCGCCGAGGAGGTAGGATTGTAGGATGGAACTTGAGCTGAAGCTTGTCCGCCAGGTTGACTATTCCACCCAAACGTAGGAGGATTGGATCCAGGGTTAAAAGTAGGCATACCTCCCATATTAGGAGGCATTTGAGGGATTTGAGATCATCCAAATGAAAAAGGAGTGTAAGGAGGTGTACTTCCCCCAAGTCCAATGCTAGCATTAGGGTCAGCAATTGGGATGGAGTTCAAAAATTGCGAGGTGAAGTTAGGCATACCATAAGAAAAAGGACTAGAAGCCATGAGGATGGACTAAATATTGTAGCCCGGTGAGTGGCTAAGAGACCCAAATGGGTTCAAGGCGATAGCATGAGCATTAACAATAGGTCGGGCCATAGTAATGATAGGTGCCTCCGGTACCACAACCATGGACGTTGCAGGAGTCGAAGAGGTGCCATTAACTATAGTGGGTATGGGAGTCGAAGGGCTCCTAGAATTCTGAAGACCAAGTTCAGTACTCATCCTTGTAGAATCACAACTCTGAATGATGGATGTTTGTGTACCACGTAGAATGATTCTATGCCTTTTAGAAGGCAAGGACACGAAATTTGGTGGTAACTATCACAATCGACAGGATCGGCGGGGTGGTTGGTTCAACTCCACGATGACTTAAGACTCTAAAGATAAAAAAAAAAAAAAAAAAATCCTAAGGCCAACTAGTAAGCAAAGAGCACACCAAAAGTCAAATGGCCAATACGCATGAAAACGAGATAAAGTGGTTGAGTGGCCTCCCTCCCTAAAGAAGGTGTGTCTCGTCCAAGGGACTTGAGACTCCTTGCTAAAGATCGAAGGTAACATAATCAGTTATAGGGGCCCTCGTGGGCTTAACAACTAGTCGGTCAAATCCCCCCGGAGAGGTAATCCTCCATAAAGGTTGCGTGTTGTCTAACCCCTATCTGACCCAAGGTACTAGCAAAATAACCCCTGCAAGTAACCTATGAGATACCTAAGTCAAGCAACTAATAAACCATTGTATAACCAATGCACAAGCGAGCATTCGTAAGTCCGGATCACCGTATGGGTAGGGTAGAAAGCTCGAAACCTTGAAATCACCACCTCTCACAGAGGTATGGGCACTAGCAAGATCCCCAAATATGAATAAATCCATAGAAATATCTATGATGCTAGGTGAGTATCTAGGGGATATCCCTTCAACTAACTTTGCGCGACCTCATGATTAACTCTGGTGTAAGCGGAGCCTCCTGATCTTACCAATTATACAATGGACTTCTCAACTCCCTTTCTCAGACACATGTTGATTTAATTTCCTTGGAGAATTTTACTCACAAAATCCTATTCCAAGGCACTAACTCCTAGGCTAGTTTGTGCACCCTAGAAAATAAAATCGTTACTAATAAATTTTAAATTGTAGCGTTGATTTTATGGTCGTGATTACTCAAAAAGGTATATGGTGATGAAACCAATGGTGTTATGACTCTGCAAGAAAGTAAATATGAAAATAATGCAAAGTCTAACTTTAACTTTTGATGAATGATATGCTCCTAAAAACGATGTAATTTTCAAATTCAACTCTGCGATTCAGAAGTAAAAATGCAATCTTTCACTATATGTACTAAGCTAATGATAAAAACTCAAAAGACAAAAAAATGCCAAGTAATGCAAAATGCCAATTTTTTTGTATTTTCAATATATCAAAACTGAAAATGCATGAACTGAAAAGTAACTTGATACATAGAGCTATTGTGTATAAAAAATAGATAACTCTAGCAGGATATCAAGCTGTAAAGCAACCAGCCCAATGTACTAGGATGATAAAAATGAAAAGATGAAGAGAAAAACTTCGACCAAAAATTCAACCAAAAGAGGGTTTCATGTCATCCCACAGGTACTCAACAGGCACTACAGAGACCTAAGAAGGCTCAGCAAGCATCAAATCCCACCCAACAAATAGCAGACCAAGCAAACATGTAAGGAAAAAGGTGTACGTGACTATTTGAGAAAATAGAGCATATATACGCAGCTTGCAGTGAGGCAGCCTGCGTGTATATGCGATTGTCAAGCAAAAAGGCGCATATATGCTTTGAAACAAGGTCAAGCAAGGGAGAAAGACTGAAAAATCAGACCCAAAGTAAACAGGAGCTGTCAAGCAATGATATGACAAGAACCACAATAGAAACAAGAGCAATATAAGGAGAAAAGTACTTTAAACCTTATGAAAGAAGATTCTCCCCTGTGGAGTCGCCAGTTCTGTTACGAGGAAAATCTCTCTATGGCTAGGGTGAACCACAACAGACATGTATGACTGCAGAAATCAACTCAATTCTAGCATATGCTATATAAACTAATGTGCAAAAGAGATAAGAAAGAGGCCTACCTTGTCCAAACATTTGATGATGTCCATCGTTGAGCACTTTGACCCAAAGCTTTATACCTGCAACAAGTTCTCAACAAACAAGCAAAGCAAGCATATAGTGATGATATAACAGGTTAGCACATTAGATAGCATAATCCATCAATATACAAAACAAACATGCCCATGGATCATAACACATATATTTGCAAGATATCAATTGGACGGGAAAGGAGTATTCCTATTAATAAATGATCAGCAGAAGTGAAACATTACAGACTTCCATGTTGGCACAGTTCGGAACCAAGAAACCAAGTTCCTTCCAACTGGGTCTCCAACACTTCAATCCTCCACCAAAGGCGAGCTCGTATAAGGGATACAAAGAGGTTCTCCGTCAATAAGGAAAGAGCTTGGGGGATGAACACTATGTTCATACTTAAAGGACAAAGGGATGCAGACTCAATAATGAAGTAATAATTTCTCCAGAGTAATTTTGCTCTCAAAGTTGAATTCTCTCTTCTTTTCCATAGCTCAAAATTGGCTTCTTTATAGCCTTCAAAATGCAACTGAAGGGCCGAGTCAGAACATTTCCAGTACATGGAAGACCAAGGATCATAGATCTCCTGTCGTGACATGGAAACCCAACATTTAATTTTGTTTTTCTGGCACAAATCCTGATGTACACAGGTTGTAGTGGAGTAGCCAATGTATACGCTTGTTGTATAGCTTGTAAGGTGCGTACAAGTGGAAAAATATTTATTTTTGTCTATGGATTCATCAATAAGGGAAAGTAAGTCTACATAGGGAAATGGAATAAGGCCCTCTCTGCAAGATTGCATAGGGTGAGGCAAATATTGCTCTAACAATTACTTCTTGGCATTAAATGTTAAATCGTAGAGCTTTCTCCAATGTTTGAATTCTCTTAGCTACCACCTATTGGAATTTCCTTAGCTGCCTCCTTGTGGCACGTTTCCTGTGTCTGGTTGTTGGCATGTTTCCCAAATGTCCAAGGCCAGGTAGTATTCTCTGCAACCAGGTCGTACATTATTTCCTATTCATTTTAAATGCAAGAGTTATTTCCTATTCATCTCTTCTGCTATGTCAGTTTCTCATCTCATCTTTTGTTGTGCAAATTTCCTCTTCAGTTGTGCGATTTCTTTGTTGACCTCTTCTGTTGCACGATTTCTTTGTTGAGTGCCAACTCCCTATATATCAATAGCTCTGCGTGATCCCCCTATTTCTAACTACCCTGCAAAGATGACCAACAATAGGAATGATACGACCGACAATAGGAATCTGCAATGTTGATGAGAGAAGCAAAATGATCAATTAAAGGACTGACTAAAGGAAAAGCTACTAGAACTGAATTTCCAGGAGAGACGAGAGGGGAGAGTCTTCCTAACACTAGGATTAAGACAAAGAAAAATAGGTGAGGAATTTCTGTAAACATTACAAATTTCTTCTAGCAATGCATTTTTTCTATTTTTGGAGCTTTCTCCTTCCAACCCAACCTGTATTTTTTATCAGGTTTACAGTTAAAGTAAATAAATTTTTATCCTGTGAAAAAAACAAGTCTCAAGTGTTGTATGCTCTTCAAAACATACAAAGACTATCACATTAAGTCAAATACAATATCTTTTGGTTTGAAACCTTGATTACTAGGAAAGAAAATTCAAGCTGGGTGGAGAACATGTCGTGTAAGCAAGTTATAATTTTGTACCTTTCTGCAAGCACTGAGGCCATGGTAATCTTGACAAAGAGATTGAGACGCTCTCCTTGGCAGAAATCGATGCCTTAGGATGTGAAAGTAGCCAGCTTTGCATCAAATCAAATGATAATTGCAAGTAATTTCAAACACGGTACGTATCATCCAATTCGAAGCAAACTAAATTGTTTTCCAGCACGTATGTGTGTGAAATGATAGAATATGAATAGATATGTTATGTTATGTACCTAATTCTCTGCCAAACCCATTTGGATAATTGCAGAAGGGTTGTTTATTGGATGGTAGGGATTAGTATCATACTCTTTCCATCCATCAAAGTAGGGAGAGTCTTCCCCATGGGCTTTAGACGTTGCGAACAATGAAAGGCGGGCTACTCTTGCAGGCAACCGACAAGTAGCTTCTTTTTGCTGCTCCATAACATCAAGAAGAAAGAAAGCATACAATGTCCTGGGGATTTCACTTAGTACTATCATTAAGCCTTCGAGGGTTTGGAGCCCAATACTCAACAGTGTGAAATCTAGTAACAACAAGTCTTGCACCTTCTCGTTGCCTTCATTGATAAGAATGGCATTCTTCACAGCTGCACCATAGACCAAGGCCTCGTCCTCCCACATGCATTTCTCCACAGGATCCATACTCCTCCTGAACAGGTCTATGTTGAGCTCCTCGAAGCAAGCTCTGGTAATGGTGATGAAGCATTGTGATTGTCAGAAGGTTCTGCGTCCACACCCTACCTCTCCACTTTTGAACACGTCTTCTAATTTTTTGGCTACGTGGAGTCTATCAAGAGAATGGTTCTACTCTCCATTAATATACATGGTTTTCAAGACAAGGATGCCCTCGTATGTGTTTATTTTTTCCAATTGCTTCTTTAGATAATAGAGAGAGCGTTTTTTGCTTTTCGATGATCTATGGTTTGATGTAGCTAGGGATTTCTATGCCAGTGCTTTTTTTCTTCTCACTTGTGGATGCATGATGTGTGTGTTTACTTCTGTGGCCTCTTTGTTACCCTCCCCGTGGTCATCTTACTTTTATTTGGGTTTAAGGTGGCAATTTCAATTACTGCAACATCCATGTTCTGTCCGTTTGTAATTCTTGTTTGGCTTGTTCCCGAGTTCGCTTGTTTTGTGTCTCAGAAAGACATTCGACCTCTCGGTGGCAACGAGAAGATTGATGAAGGGATTTTTTTTTAAGTTCAACATTAAGTATATAATGCCATAAGCCGTCTTGAGAGAAATTGATGAAATTGTCTTATATTCATATATTGAAACCATGTAGTTAATGCATATGATCAACAGTCTCTGGGTTATTTATATTCATAGATTCAAACCATGCATTTGGTCAATGACATCAAATAATTTTGTGGAATCTAAATAGCTACACCAATAGATTGTATCCAATGGGTATATGCTTAGTCTTATATCAAATAGGATTAATGAATCCATTTAGCTGCAATCATAGACTATATATAGCTTTAATATCAAATATTGTTATTGAATCCTTAAAGATGCATTCGTTGATTTTAGCATCAAGATGTAATCATATTTGGGAGAGGAGTTTCTTCATAAATTTATGGTTTCTTCAATACACACATAGGATGATTATTGTCTTTGCAAAATATGGAACGAGGGTACTTCTCCTCCTTCATTCCCTCAGAGGCTACTTTCTGGTTTTAGTTTCATTGGTCGACTCAGATACATGAACACTCCTTTGAGGGCATAATCCAAAAAGATGCTGAAACAACCATGTGCATCAAATAAATCAAGATATTCATTACATGAGCTACTAGTTAGAGGCATTGAAAACTAAGCTGAGACTGAGTCAACAAATTTGGTGCATTATTGAAGACTCATATTCTACAAATGTATCCCACCTTCTCTCTATTTGTATATCAAATTTTAAATTAAAAATGTTAATAAAAATTATACAAGAAATATTTCAGGACCGAGCATACACAATGTATTATTCTAACTTTGTATTATTATTCTAACCTTAACTTTATATTTCTGATTATAGATGAGATTCTCTGGAAAATTTAGATCCAGTCGGGCTGCAAGAGTTGTACCCTAGCCGACCTTGAGTTTCGATCCTTAGGTTGCGGTTGTCCAAATTGCAACGCTAGGTGGTGCAACAACTCTTTTAAATTTTGTCAATGCACTATTTTGGGGACAATGGTACTTTACACACCATGCAAGGGCATTATCTTAGCTTCTTTTGACAGGGACTTGTTGCTTCGCAACTACCCTTGTTCTAAATAGAATTAAACTAGTAGCAAATTAAATAATCAACTTCTTATTTAATAATTTATTATTTTATTTATTAGTTATTAAATGTATTATTACAATGGAGTTGTAAATCAATTGTTGGAAAAGTTAACATTATAGAACAAAAGGTTTCAATAAGGATAACAACAAATGAGGTTTTAGTAATAATAGTAATAAATGTAGGTCCCTTTTGAATTATAATGATTTTTTTTAACTATAATGATTTTAATGCACAATTTAGTTGTTTTGAAATTGGTAAAATCAGAGAAAATTCCCCTTTTAACAATGCCATAACACGAAAGTTATTGAGGTATACAATGATGTTGCATTGACAATGCAACATGTATCAAATTTTGATGGCCAACACCCTATTACAAGTTTTTCCGACAATTGTAGAAACTGAAAGAAAATTCTATGATTATAAATATATCAAAACTCACGATAAAAACTTACAAATCAAATATAAAAAAATCTGTGTATTTATGAACTGTGATATATTTTGTTTACAAATCAAATATAAAAAAATCTATATATTTATGAACTATGATATATTTTGTTAACAAAAATTGGTTCTTTGCACATCTAGAATAAAGCACCTATACCATAAACTCGGTAGGATTTGTGCAAAACCAACGATAAAATTGGTTATTCTAAACTGAATTACACATTATATTAATAAAAGATAAAATCTTAGTACTACATCTTATTGGGTATCAATGTCATGAACGAAATTTATTTCGTGCAGTGTGAAATCATTATCTAAGTATGTCAAGAGTTTCTATTATCGGTACATATGAGCAATTATCACAACAGAAATGTATTGACTTCATTGATTTTTGTTTACCAAACATATTGTTGGCATCAGATTGGCAAATGCCAAAGCGTTCATGACATATGTCAAATAGCAACCATGATAAGCACACCCCTCATCTATTCCCTTGGATTTTGTTGGAGACATGATGGCATCATATGCATGGTGCCCATGCATCTTGACAAGAGCTCCTAGATCAAGAAAAGACAGAGCCCAAGATGGAAGTAATGTAGAGTGCAAGGTCATTATGCTTCCATTCCCCAATAGAAACATTGTGTATTAATGTTTATGTTTCAAAGAGGTAAGTACAATTCATTGTTTCACCAACATCTTAGCAAAGACATGGATCGTGGGGAAGAGGAGCGTAAAATTTACATTGTTTTCCTTCCTCTATTGTAAGGACAATTTATGGATGTTTCAATGAACGAAATGAATTAGAGGTTTTCATTGATCCCACAAATTACTAGGGACAGATGCTAGAAAAGGAATTTTGTTTAGTACTTAGCATTTAGGGGTTGTAACAATTAGGGCCATCGATATGGCCCAACACACCACACATTGACGTTGGCACGGGGTTGATACCACTGGGAAACCAATAAACAATCGGGGAGATTGATTGTCCATCAATATTGCTTGTATTTAGAATATATACATTTTCCAATTCATGTCCAGTCGTCTTGAGCTTATTAAGATGGTCGAGCAGGTGGTCACTAGAGATAAGGGAGGGACCTCATGGATGTTTCTTAGTGAAAACAAAATTAGCACTAGAAGCACGAGTTCTGAAAGGTCCAACTCCTTTGTTGGGACAAAAGAGCATGTGGCTCCCTAGATCGTAAGTGGAAACAGGCATGAGGAGAGAAAAATATCACTAAAGGACACAGAAAGAGAACATTTACCATTGAAGGACACATGCAAATGAATGCAACATGTTACCTTTTGGTGTAGAATTCGACAGAGACTTCACTTTTTTAAATCTCCAAGAGAAGAGAGAAAGAAACACATATTCTTCTTCCCAATTTAATGCCTCTAACTTATTTCCTTCTCCTTATTGTAGGCGCCCTACTCCTCCTCCTCCTTTGTTCCTCAATATCATGTTTCTCTCCTATTTCTGGATGGAGAAAAGACGGTAAGGTGCCTCTATCTTCTGCCCTTCTACTTATTTAATCACCTATCTTCCATCCTACTTATTTAGTCACCAAAAAATAAAAGGAAATTTCATCTTATGCTCTCTCTAGTCATCATATCGTCATCGTCTGTCTACTCCTTTGTCTTTTTTTTCGGTGTGAGAAACATAAAGATTCTACTCATGCAATGCACATAGACAATCCTTCTTCTATATGGACATAATAACGTACAGGGCCTCTTGTGCTTTTCTTTTTCGTGTTGAGACTAGCGTTGCATCAATATTCGAGAAATCAAGAAAGGGTGTGTTACCACCTATTAAAGGCTATGTCCAAGGCCTGGAAATGTCGTATCCAATCTCACCACAATTGAGTATGTATAAACTCTATTGGACTTAGGGAACATAGTTGTTGTTGGTTTGTTTGACTTGTTAGAGGTAAGCTTTTACTCTTGAAATGGATTTCAACCAAACTCATGAAATCATTGTCTCTAGTTTGCTTGAGGTTTTTCCTACCAAGAACAATCAGGGGTGCATTAATTCTATTTTGTTCTATACTATTTTGGTAGTGCATGTTATAGCGCAATTTTTAGGTTAGGAAAAGCCCGACCCAACCACGAAACAAGTGCTACAACTTGGGAATCCTACACCCAATGTCACATCGATGTAGGTCCCGCACTTCAAGGGTGACTAGGTCACTCTAGGGAGACGATCTCAATGACCCTAGGGGGATTGAAATGGAGATGAAGATGGATGGAATGAATCTTGTATAGGTCAAGTCTAAGTGGAGTGAAAGGTGGAAGGATATGCCTTGCAAGTCAAAAAATTGTTGCCCCACAAGTATAACACTTCTTCGGATGATTGTACCTGCCCGAGACACAAGAAAAGACACTTTGCAATAGTATATGTTAGTTGGATCATAAATTTAAGCTTGTTGTCCCTAATTTGCAGCAGTAGATAACAATATATATCAGCAAGAAAAATGTACTATAAGCTGCTCAATAAATGCTAAAGATAAAGTAGAAAATGCAAGAGAAAAACTAGTAAATGACTAGCTAAACTCAAGATGAAAAACCAATACTCTTAGCATAAAGGATAAGGCTGTTGTAAACACTTGTCTGCAGCAAATTATATCATCTTTATGGTTGTAACATTCAATGTATTGCAACAAGAAAATCAGCCACTGAAATCTCCTCAAACTTTGCCAAAAAGTGCGATAGGACAAGGAGAGTAAGTGTGCAAGCTTTGAGCAAAAATCCAATGGTTGATAAGAGAGTTATTAAAGCAAGTAAGTTAGGGTTTCTGCAGCCCTAATGGATGAAGATGCAATTTTGTAATGGCAGAAATAAGTAGCCCCTAGATGGGGACGCCCTAGTGGCTGTGAGGTGCTCAAGGCACAAGGAAAACAATCCACTTTGCAAGAAGTAACAATGACCAAAAATCATGTTTCCCAATGCAATATTTTATTTCTCCAATGCAACAAATCAATGACTAGTGCCTTTACTATTGGGTTAATGGAATCTCAAGGAGCTTAGAGAAGCTACCTCCTTGGGGGTGTAAGCCCTTTTACTCCCAAAGACAAGTTTCTCTAAGCTAGGGTTTAAGTTAAGAGGGTGTATGCCCTTATACTTCTCTTAGCAAACCCTTGTAATAAATGAGATGAAGTGATAAAATGGTGAAGACTATGGTGAGGTTGTATGCCCTTATACTTCCCACCTAGATCCTAACATTTCAATACTTGACTTGAATAAAATGATAGCAAGAGAGTAAAAACCATACCAAGATCAAGAGAAATGCTAAGACAATTCACCACAAGAGCTAGAAAGCATCATCCAAAGCTAGCGCCAGGCCTTCCTCCATCAACCATTCATAAAATAGCCATAAAACAAGTGCACAAGAGCTAAAAGAGCCAAGGGGGGCGAAAATTTCAGACCAAGTCTCTCACAAGAGGGAGAGTTATGTTTAAAATGAGATCTTATGATCTTTATTTATACAATATTTAGCTAACATAGCTTGTCCACAAATTTAGGAGTAAAACACAAGATTAGGGGTCAACAACCCTAATCTTTCCCCCTTAACAAAATAATATGAAACAATTCACTTAAAATTTCATCTTTTGCACAAATTAAACCCTAATTTAGAAGGATGTCACCCCTTTAGGGGATGTTTTTCCACTTTGAGGAAGTTGTTGACCTATTGGAGAAGCATGGATGGGCCTCCAAAGGCCATCTTTCAAGCATCTAGTCACTCATATCATGGTGAATACCCTTCTCCTCATCAAATTTCCATGTGTCAAAGAGTGGCACGTCACCACCATGCCCTAGCTCCCAAGATCATGATGTCGAGCTAAAAAATGGGACGTTTTGCCCCTCCTGGGCAAATTGTTTGGCAAGTAATGAGTGGGATAGGTTGTCCAAATCATCATCAAGGTCGTACAATTCATCTCTCTCATCTACCATGCAGGCCCTTGACATCCAACCTGTGGGATTGTAGCCCCATGGGAGCCCAAGCTAGGCTTTTTCTCCCAAAACTGTCCACTAGTTAGGTCCTGCAAAGACAAATGAACACACCCTCCAAGGATCTCAAGTCATAACATCATGATAAGTGGATCCAATCAATAAATAATCCATCTAAGCATGTGCATCAAAGATCACAATATCAAACAATTAACAACTCAAAGACACTATGCAACTTGTCAAGCTTAAGTATGGGAGGGTTGATGAGGTGTCCTACTGGGTAGATCTTTCCCTAGGTCAAGGAGAGCCTCCAAGAGGTCCCTCTCTAAGCCATATAAAGTGTATGAGGTGGATGGGGTCAAGACTCAATGGGCATAAGGCTCATGATATACTAAGGGTCATAATGTCTCATTCGTGGGTACCTTTGTAGAGGGTGTGTGGTACCTTCGTCCGCAATGCACTTTTTCCATCCCCATCATTTGTCATTTATATTTATTTTTTAATATTTTCTTTTATAATAGCATAAGGAGAGATTGAAGGTCACTTCCCTGGTGTGGTGACTAGGTGGTGGCAATGTCACCCACAAATACCTAATGGAAATGAGAAGGATGGCTTGTGATAAGACCCCATTTCTCTCATCCATGTAAATGAGAGGCACTTCCCTGGTTTGGTGACCAGATGATGACAATGTCATACCACTAGATATCCATGGACGTGATAGGTCGGCTCGTGATGAGACCTCTTATCCTTCAACTAACCTTTTAAGCATTTATTTATTATATTGTGGGTCCCCTTTATTCAAAGATAAGAGTTTCATTGCTTTCTTGGGTGATCCCTTGTCGAGGCAACTAGAAGGTTTATATAAGGACTTTATCTTTTACCCAACACCAACCCCTTTGGGCCTTTAGCCCCTTCTTCCCATAGAATGAGGCACAACCCCTTCTTGGGTCAATACACCCTAAAATCCCAAGAGATAAGGAAACAAAGGGGAATAATGATGAAAAATGGTAAGTATGGTTGGGAACGACATGATGGATCATTAAGGGATTTCCCAGTAGCAAACCCATTCCCAAAGAAAACCACTTACTAGGGCACAATGTCAACCACCAAGGTGAAGCAGGGCAAAAGGCATAATGTCCAAGCACATATCATGAAATCTAGAGAAATCTAAGATACAACATAATCAAATGGCTTAGGTATGTAAATTATGCTCACCATAATATTGACTTGTACCTCATAGAGAAAGGCCCACTGCCTTCTGGAAGCCAACTGGTGTGGTGGATGCCATCTGTAAACTTGTGACCATCTTTGGCGGTGAGTGGGTTTTCCATCTATGCAAAGGGTACTGCTGGTCATGTAGTCTCTCAACATTCCATATCTGCAACCCGAGGGCCTTGAGACATCATCTCAATAGTTGTCCACAAAATGGGGATAACATATGGCTTCTACTTGGGGACATGTGCTTGGCGTAGAGTGCATGAGAACTGCAACATCTCCTGGTAGACCTGTGCCTGCAAGTAAACATCAAATTGTCAAGTGCAGGATGGCCTACTCATCCTTGTTCTCATATAATCATAATCCAAACCAA
Organism: Picea engelmannii; assembly: GCA_009831015.1. Classification (NCBI taxonomy): domain Eukaryota; kingdom Viridiplantae; phylum Streptophyta; class Pinopsida; order Pinales; family Pinaceae; genus Picea; species Picea engelmannii. The sequence goes on from ML803389.1 coordinate 223,832, forward strand.
CTAAGCTAGAAAAGGAAAAATTTGACATTTTTTCAAAAAAAAAAATCTAAACTAAGCATGAAATTGATGTGCAAGTAGAGTAAAATGAAAATGAAATGCATCTAAACTAGTATGAGCAATCAAGATGCAAACACATGGAATCAAAATGACTTACCTACTTACCTAGGGCCTTGGGGCCCTGAAGATCACGTGTTCAGGTGAAGTCATATAGCTAGTGCAACCATTTGAGCATCTCATCAAAGTATCTCCCCCTGTTCTTAATCATATAATACAACAAAGACAAGTCAAGCACATGATAATAATGAGTATGAACACACATATAATCGATCATGAAATAAAACTCATGAAGATGGGTTGGAGGGAGGAAATCCCGGTGGAAAGAGAAACCATCAGCCTGATCATCCTACCTAAAAGTGTATCCATAAGAGTGATCAATCCATCTATGAAGGGGGCTACTATACATAGATGACGACTCGTCTTCATCTTCACTTAGAAGATCATTGCTTGTCGAGGGTGAAGAGGAGATGAGAGATCGGAAGAATACTATATGATCTCTTGGAGAAGAGGGTAAGAGGTAAGGAATTGTCTTAGGTGTAGAAAAGCATTGCCTCTTCCCTTGTGAATCTCCACAAAAATATCCAAGATGAAAAAACTTCCACTTTGAAGAATGAACCTCTCACTGCTCTGAGGTGGCCACATCCTGGTATTCCTCAAAACCTAAGCACAATGGTTGGAAGTCCTCATAAAACAAATCTGCATCCTCAAAAGGGTATGTACCAAAAGATGAATGAATATCATGCTGCGACAAGTCATCCTCGAAAGGGAAAAACAAATCTGTAACCATGTCATCACTAGGTTGCCAAACATTTGAATCATATATGCATGGAGGCTAGTCCTCTAAAAATGACATTTCAATCCCTTCTGCTTGAGAGCTGCCCTCAATGACATAAATGGTATCTCTATCAATAATGAAGCAACCCACATCCCATCTACATCTCCCAACCCATATGAAATCATCAATGCTTTCATCAACTATATCCGAGGGATGTTCCATGAATTGATCTGCATCATAGGATTTGATCACTTCCTCACAAGACTGGATAACTTCATTTTCTTCAAAAGGGAAAGCAAATAACAAAGTCTCATTCAAGCCTTCTACAAGAGAAACTTCATCGAGATCCTTTTGGAAGTTTTCTTCATTTCCACAGTCGTGGAACAAGGCATCATCAAAGTTTTCAAAAGGATTATAACTTATCATGTTCTCTTCTTGATGTGTAGGAGGAGCATAGGTCTGGATGTCCTCATCAAGTGGAGGAACAAATACTTCATCTTCATCATATGTCTCATCCAGATCTTCTTCATCGGGATCTTCTTCAAGCTTTTCTTCATCTATTCTCTCATCATCGATCAGAAAACCTTCTTTGCAAAGAGTGTGTTTGAGCTCTTAGAAAGCATCTTGAAAACTTTGAGTAGCTGGTCGATAATGCCTGAGATATTCTTCAATGAGATTTGTAGAAGAAGGGATACTCTTTAGATCACATGAGTGTGCAAGCCAATCTTTTTTATTTGATTCCAGTGAAGATACAAAAATTTTCATTATCACATCCTCATGCAACACATCTATTGAAACATACTTCATATAATTGGCAACATGGGTGACCGCTAGAACTGGATTACTGTCAAATTTGGGGCAATTTCCTCTCCACTCTGTTGGACAATGATTTGGATGGTCAGGGATATTCTTAACATCAAGAGAAGGATAAACCTTATGGAATTCCCATGGTAAGTCCTGTGAGGCCATGGTTCCATTACTTAGGGTAATACCTCAATGGAGTCACTAGATGAGCTCAAGGCTCACCAAAGGATGGAAAAGGATAAGGGAAATGTGGGTTATAGGAAGGTGGAGTCGCCAGATGAGCTTCAATATGAGCTCATCAAGAAAAAGGGAAAGGGAACATCCCTTGGGTGGAGTCGCCAGGCAAGCTAAGGAATAGAGGCTTTGGGAGGGAAGCTTGCCAAAGTGTCGTTAGGTTGAGAAAATTTCGACCCAACCATGAAACAAGTGCTACAACTTGGGAATACTACACCCAATGTCACCTCGATGTAGGTCCCACACTACAAGGGTGAGTAGGTCACTCTAGAGAGGCGATCCCAGTGACCTTAGGGGGATTGAGATGGAGATGAATATGGATGGAAATGAAGCCCCTATAGGTAAAATCTAAGTGGAGTGAAAGGTGTAAGGAGATGCCTTGCAAGTCAAGAAAGTGTTGCCCCACATGTATAACACTTCTCTCGATGATTGTACCTGCCCGAGACACAAGAAAAGACACTTTGCAATAGTATATGTTAGTTGGATTAGGAAGTTAAGCTTGTTGTCCCTAATTTGCAGCTGTAGATAACAATATATATCAACAAGAAAAAGGTACTATAAGCGGCTCAATAAATTCTAAAGATCAAGTAGAAAATGCAAGAGAAAAACTAGTAAATGACTAGCTAAACTCAAGATGAAAAACCAATACTCTTAGCATAAAGGATAAGGCTGTTGTAAACACTTGTCTGCAGCAAATTATATCAGCCTTATGGCTGTAACATTTAATGTATTACAACAAGAAAATAATCCACTAAAATCTCCTCAAACTTTGCCAAAAAGTGTGCTAGGACAAGGAGAGTAAGTGTGCAAACTTTGAGCTAAAAAACAATGGTTGATAAGAGAGTTATTAAAGCAAGTAAGTTAGGGTTTATGCAACCGTAATGGCTGAAGATGCAATTTTTTAACAGCAACAATAAGTATCCCCTAGATAGGGATGCCCTAGTGGCTGTGTGGTGCTCAAGGCACAAGGAAAACAATCCACTTTGCAAGAAGTAAAAATGACCGAAAATCACATTTCCCAATGCAATATTATATTTCTCCAATGCAACAAATAAATGACTAGTGCCTTTACTATTGGGTTAATGGAGTCACATGGAGCTTGAAGAAGCTACCTCCTTGGGGGTGTAAGCCCTTTTACTCCCCAAGGCAAGTTTCTCCAAGCTAGGGTTTAAGCTGAGAGGGTGTATTCCCTTATACTTCTCTTAGCAAACCCTTGTAATAAATGAGATGAAGCAATAAAATGGTGAAGACTATGGTGGGGGTGTATTCCCTTATACTTCCCACCTAGCTACTAACATTTCAATACTTGACTTGAATAAAATGATAGCAAGAGAGTAAAAACCATACCAAGATCAAGAGAAATGCTAAGACAATTCACCACAAGAGCTAGAAAGCATCATCCAAAGCTAGCGCTAGGCCTTCCTCCATCAACCATTCATAAAATAGCCATAAAACAAGTGCACAAGAGCTAAAAGAGCCAAGGGGGCTGAAAATTTCAGACCAAGTCTCTCACAAGAGGGAGAGTTATATTTAAAATGAGATCTTATGATCTCTATTTATACAAAATTTAGCTAACATAGCTTGTCCACAAATTAAGGAGTAAAACACAAGATTAGGGGTCAACAACCGTATTCTTGCCCCCTTAACAAAATAATATTAAACAATTCACTTAAAATTTCATCTTTTGCACAAATTAAACCCTAATTTAGGAGAACGTCACCCCTTTAGGAGACATTTTGCCACTTTGAGAAAGTCGTTGGTGTTGGAGAAGCATGGATGGGCCTACAATTGTCATGTGTCAAGCATCTAGGCACTCATATCATGGTGAAGACCCTTCTCCTCATCAAACGTCCATGTGTCAAAGAGTGGCATCTCACCACTATTCCCTAGCCCCCAAGATTATGACGTCAAGCTAAAAAATGGGACGTTTTGCCCCTCCTGGGCAAATCGTTTGGCAAGTAATGGGTGGGCTAGGTTGTCCAAATCATCATCAAGGCCGTCCAAGTCATCTCTCTCTCATTTGGCATGCAGGCCCCTAGCATCCAACCTGTGGGCTTGTAGCCCCATGAGAGCCCAAGCTAGGCTTGTTCTCCCAAAATTGTCCACTAGCTAGGTCCTACAAAGACAAATGAACACGCCCTCCAAGGATCTCAAGTCATGACATCATGATAAGTGGATCCAATCAATAAATAAGCCATCTAAGCATGTGCGCCAAAGATCACTATATCAAACAATTAACAACTCAAAGACACTATGCAACTTGTCAAGCTTAAGTATGGGAGGGTTGACGAGGTGTCATATTGGGTAGATCTTGCCCTAGGTCAGGGAGAGCCTCCAAGAGGTCCCTCTCTAAGTCATGCAAAGTGTATGAGGTGGATGGGGTCAAGACTCAATGGGCATAGGGATCATGATATACTAGGGTCATAGTGTCTCATTCATGGGTGCCTTTGTAGAGGGTGTGTGGTACCTTCGTTCGCAATGCACTTTTTCCAAGCCCATCATTTGCCTTTTATATTTCTTTCATAATAACATAAAGAGAGATTGAAGATCACTGCCTTGGCATGGTGACCAGGTGGTGGCAATGTCACCCACAAGTGCCTAATAGAAATGAGAAGGTTGGCTTGTGATGAGACTCCCTTTCTCTTAGCCATGCAACTGAGAGTCATTTCCTTGGTTTGGTGACCAGATTATGACAATGTCATACCACTAGATATCCATGGAAGTGATAAGTCGGCTTGTGATGAGACCTCCTATCCTTTAGCTAACCTTTTAAGCATTTCTCTATTATATTGTGGGTCCCCTTTATTCAAAGATAATCTTTTCATTGCTTTCTTGGGTGATCCCTGGGCGAAGCATCTGGAAGGTTTATATAAGGATTTTATCTTTTACCCAACACCAACCCCTTTGGGCCTTTAGCCCCTTCTTCCCATAGAATGAGGCACAACCCCTTCTTGGGTCAATACACCCTAAAATCCCAAGAGATAAGGAAATGGAGGGGAATAATGATGAAAAATTGTAAGTATGGTTGGGAATGGTACGATGGCTCATTAAGGGATTTCCCAATAGCAAACCCATTCCCAAAGAAGACCACTTACTAGGGCACAATGTCAACCACCAAGGCGAAGTAGGGCAAAATACATAATGTCCAAGCACATATCATGAAATCTAATGCAATCTAAGATACAACATAATCAAATGGCTTAGATATTGAAATGATGCTCACCATAATACTAACTTGTACCTCTTGGACCAAGGCCCACTGCCTTCCGGAAGCCAACTGGTGTGGTGGATGCCATCTGTAAATCTATGACTATCTGTGGTGGTGAGTGGGTTTTCCATCTGTGCAAAGGGTACTGCTGGTCATGTAGTCTCTCGACACTCCATATTTGCAACCTAAGGGCCTCGAGACATCATCTCCTTAGTTATCCACAAAATGGGGATACCAGTGCACATTAAATATCAAACTGTATCTATTTATAATAGTCCACTATAGAAACAATGATATAGCAAGGAAAACATTTTATCATGTTACTTTTGTGTTGTCTACTTTTGAATAACATATGTGAATTACAATCTTTGCAATTTATGCTACTTTTGTATTCCAGTTCAACCCATCAACAAGGAGTGACTCATTATGAGATAGTTTTCCTGGCTTCGTTGAGCTCTTAGAATGAGAAAGACCAATGATTTGTGCTTTCATAGTGATGAAAGTTAAATACTACAACAACCTTTGAAGAAATCCACGTTGGAGGTTTCTTACATATCTTCTTCCTCCAACAAAGACCATGAAGAATCAAATGTAGGGATATCTATGAAAAATCCAATGCAAGTTGTGGGGATCAAAGACCATGAAAAATCTAATGTAGGGTGTTGGAATTAGTATAGAGACCAACCTTACAGAACCAAGCTAAGAAGCAAGGGGTTAATTCAGATGGAATCAGTATAGAGACCAACCTTATAGAACCAAGCTAAGAAGCAGGTGCAAGGTGATCAAGAAGAAGCAGTGTGTTAATTCACATGCATGGTGATATGTATACACAATGACCACTGCTAAAAGACCACCACCACAACACATAACACAAATGAGTTATGTCAGTGTGAGCAACAACAACCTATTACAAAGGGAGAGTAATGAATACAAACATAAATTACATCTCAGAGTATGTCAAGCATTGGATATGAATTAAGAGAAATGACAAGAAAAACATCGAACATAGACTACACTCTTTAACATAATTAAGTTCACACCTCATATTCAATCAATAGTTCATTACGTCGAAAGGTGTACACCTATTGATAATGGGCAGATTTATTAGGGGTTTAGTGCTTAATAAGTTTTCTATGGACATGATTAAATATGGCTGGAATATTCTTAGTAGTCACACAAAATAAATGGCTGTGATTTCAATCATTAACTTTCTAGCTATTATAAAGACATCCGTTTATGTGTTTACTTTTTTACATTTACCTAATCATATTTAAAAATTACTTTGATAGCTAACTGATTGCCACGTAAGTGATTAACATAAATTAAAATGTTAACACCAGATAAATGAAGTGCAACCGTTTATTTATTAATCAACAATAAAATTTAATATATTCTTTTAAGAATTTGTTTATCTTATCAGCGTTTCGGTGTTAACCAACAACCATTTAGCTGCTGTGCTAGTTATATATATATATATATATATATATATATATATATATATATATATATAATTGGTTTTCCTTATCTCACAAAGAGTGGAATAAATCCAATTATAATTAATTTTATTATAATTTAAATAAAAAGCACAAATAACAAAACATCAACTTGATATCAAAGTATAAGAAAATCCAATTATAATTAATTTAAATAAAAACATAAATAACAAAACTTTGAATATATCTCGTAAATATAAATAACAAAACATCAAGTGATATCAATTTATAAGAAAATCCAATTATAATTAATTTAAAGATCACGTTTAAGTCACACCAAATTGGTGTATGATACCCTTTGTGTGTGGGACAAGGGACCCCCCTCACCAAATTGGTGTACGAGACCCCTTGTGTGTGGGACAAGGGACCCCCTCCCCATATTAGAATGGTAAAGTCTAAAGAGGTATACATACCCTACCTCCTCTGGATTTGAACTTGTGACTTTTTAAAAGGAAAAGCATGTTCTTAACCATTAGACCCACTCAAGTTAAATTAGTAGTTTGACTTTAACTACGAAACTAAAACTATAATCTTGGCATAGGCAATAACTAATAAAAGCTTTTATGGACGATCCCTCCACTCCAAAATTAAGTTTTATGTAAGGTTATAATTGTCAAACTCGGCAATTTATTTTCTCCAGCGTCTGAAGTTCAGATGCTACTTATTACTGTCATACTTCGTAGTATGTGGTTGTTCATGTGTTTAAAGGATTCAAAGCAATGGCATTTTAGAAGAAATTTTTCAAAACTGCAAATGGGATTACTTAAGCCAATATGAAATTTACATTTCGAAACCATATTATATACCATTTAAAAGACAATATTGTGATTGCTTGGCTCACACAGTACCATAATAAAAATAGTTATCATCGTAGCAGCAATGCTGCTACCCTTAGCTTTAGTACGTTTGTAGCAGTAAAAGGGCCGCGGGACTTTGAAGGCAAGGGAGTTCATACCCACGTGGTTAAAACTGGAACTGAAGAAAATGTGTATTCAGGAACGAAGCTTATTGCCATGTATTCAAAGAACGGTAACTTGAGGGATGCACGCCAAGTGTTTGACAAAATGCCTGAACGGAATGAAGTCTCATGGACTGCTATGGTTACAGGATATATCAGGCATGGCTATTACGGAGATGGAATTAAGCTTTATTGTCGAATGCAACAGGAAGGGATTGGGCTTGACACATTCGTTTTCCCTAGTGTTCTTAAGGCATGTGCTGGTTTATTGGCTCTGCGCCGAGGGGAGGAGATTCATGGTCATTTAATCACAAGGGGGTTTGACACAGATGTATGTACAACAAGTGCCCTTGTAGACATGTATGCCAAATGTGGAAGATTGGATTGTGCGTGGCGAGTTTTTGATGCCATAGCCGAGAGAAGTGTGGTTTCATGGAATGCCATACTTGCAGGTGATGAGGAAATTATCTCGACAAATATTAAAATTTATTCTTAGGTGATAATAGGCATCCGAATTTAAATGAAAACTAGAAGGATTGTTTCTTTCCATCCTGAACGTATCCTGTACATCGATAAACCTTCTACAGTATATAGGTGTTCATATCACTTTTGGTTCAGTTTGCATGGATCAGGGTTGCACAGGTAGTTAGCATGGAAAAACATATCTAGTTAAGACAAGCATGCATTTAGGAGAGGGTAACTGTGATAACCATTCATTTCTGCCAGTCATTGTGCTATAAATATTTGTTTCTAGATCGTGAAATGCATTCAAGTTGTGGACTTGTGCATCTATGTCCATGTTCGTGTCTCATTTTTTGATGCATCTGTCCACATCAGCAGGTCATTGTATAGTCATTGCACTATACATGTCCATAAATGCGTCTTATTTTGTGGTGTGCCTGTCCATGTCAGCAGGTTATACCCAGAATGGGCAGAGTGACAAGGCCTTGGAACTCTTTTGGCAAATGCAACATGAAAGAGTGAGGCCTAGTTTGGTTACAATTGTTGTTGTTCTCCCGGCATGTGCGACTGTGGGGGATTTGCAACTTGGGAGGGAGATCCACGGCTACTTTTTGAGAAATGGAGGTCGGTCAGATGTATTTGTTGAAACTGCCCTTGTGGACATGTATGTCAAATGTGGTAGCATAGAGGCTGCACGTCTAGTATTCGAGAAAATGCCTGAAAGAAACGTGGTCTCATGGAATGCTATGATTGTAGGTTATGCTCAGAATGGGCATGTTGGGGAGGCCATAGGGCTCTTCTATCAAATGCAGTTGGGAGGAGTGAAGCCGGACCTTATTACATGGACTGCGATTATTGCAGGCTATGCCCACAATGGGAATAGTGATGAGGCCTTGAAATTCTTTCACCAAATGCAGTTATCAGGCATTAAGCCTAATGTTATCTCATGGACTGCTATTATTACAGGTTATGCCCAGAGTGGTCATTGTGACAAAGCCCTCGAGCACTTTCGTGAAATGGAATTGGTAGGCATAAGAGCTGATGTGATCTCATGGAATGCCATGATTGCAGCTTATGCTCAAAACAGCCACTGGGATGAGGCCATGGGTTTCTTTCGTCAAATGCAAATCGCAGGCTTGACACCTAATGCAGTCACAATTGCAACTGCACTTACTGCCTGTGCCAACTTAGCAGCTTTGCAACAGGGCAAGGAGATTCACAACTATACAATCAGAATGGGATCTGACAATAACTCATTTGTGGGGAGTTCTCTTTTAGACATGTATGCCAAATGTGGGAATATTGAGAGTGCAAGACAAGTGTTTGATGGTATTTATCACAGAAATCTTGTTTTATTTAATGCAATGATTGCTGGCTATGCAATGCATGGGCATGGTGACCTTTCGCTCAGACTGTTTCACCAAATGCAACAGGAAGGCATAAAGCCAGATCACATCACTTTCACAGGTGTTCTGTCTGCATGCAGCCATGCAGGCCTTGTCAAGGAGGGCCGGCAGTATTTTGAATTTATGACTAGAGAGTATCACATTACACCTACTAAGGAGCACTATACCTGTATGGTTGACCTTCTTGGTCGTGCAGGGTGTCTGGCAGAGGCTCATGACTTTGTTTCTAAGATGCCATTTGAGCCAGATGTTTGTGTTTGGGGTGCTTTGCTTGGTGCCTGCAGAGTCCATAGCAATGTCGAGATAGGAGAAGTTGCAGCAGAACATCTTTTGAAGTTAGACCCTGAAAACACTGGTACTTACGTACTACTGTCAAATATCCATGCTGCAACAGGCAAGTGGGATAATGTAGCAAGGGTGAGAAAAATGATGAAATCCAGGGGTTTAAGAAAGATTCCTGGATGTAGCTGGATAGAGGTCAAGAGCAGAATGCATGGGTTCCATGTGGGAGACATGTCACACTCACAGACAGAGGAAATATATGCAATGCTGGAGAGCTTGACTGTGCAGCTGAAGGCAGCAGGATATATTCCTGACACGAGCTTTGTTCTGTATGAGATGGAACAATAGGAAAATAAACAATCTCCATACGAGGAGCAATTGCTTTTGTTGCTGGTTTCAAGTGTTTGGCAATTCAGGGTGCAGGAATCCATAATGCAAGAGTAAAGGTATTGTAAGATGTTTGTAGCTCAACAGCGTGGATGCATTACTCCAGTATATGAATAATCAGATTCATCAGAAATCTACTGCGATGATCACTCACGCGAATCAAATCATCTGGTATAACTCTTGTATGTTAAATTGCTTTTTAGTGGAATTCTGATTACCTTAATGCCATTCCATACTGACAACTTATTTCTCTAAATCAATTTTGAAAGCTTGATAGGGCATGTTCGACATGGATCATGGATCTTACTATGTCTAATTTTGTTTTATGGCAGTTTAATTCTGCTTGGTTATTTTCATTCATTGTCAGTGTGGATGATGCTATTCTAAACCTTTCTCTACAGTGACGTTGTCAGTATGCTTTAAGCAGCTTTATTTGCCACTGTTACTGAGAAAATAGGTACGAATCTAGAAGTTAATAACAGAATCAGATAATGGGTTTACCAAACATAATGAAGTTCAGCTTAAAGGTCCCACTGCAGATTTAGTAGACACTCTATATCAGAAATTTCCAGCCATTTAAGCCATAGAGTTTTTACTTATCTACATTCACAGAAAATGTGGTTGAAGGTATCCTTTAAAGAAATTTTGAGGTAAAAAATGGGCCTCAAAACAAAAAAATGTGCCATCAACATAACTTTAAAAGAACCAATAGGATTCAAGATGATGATGTCAACCATAAGGGTAAATAGTTTTGGAGGGAAAAAAAGAAACTATTTTTTTTTAATCGTATTTTTGACTTATCTCCTTACAGTTCTACTCAAATTTCAAGCATAGGCACTTGTTAGATGCGAAATTAAATTCCGCATCCAATGAGTACCCACACTGCATACTTTTGATGGACCCACAGTGAGATAACTGGAAATACATGAAAAAAATGTGTTTCTTTGTTAGAATGGGTACTTGTTGGATACAAAATTTAATTCCACATCCAATGAGTGCGTACACTTGAAATTTGAGTGAAATTGTAAGGAGATAAGTAAAAAATACGATAAAAAAAGATTGTTTTCTTTCTTTCCCTTTGAAAATTCATAACTCTTGCTTTATTATTTTAACTATAAATTTCTCCAATGATTCTCCTCCCCACATATTGGGAAAATGCAGTGTCCCTGATAGTCCATCTATTGGTCATCTCCCGACAATAGAAAGTCCTTTGAGTTGATCTCCAGTGAGTTGCATTCTCCTCGTATCCCTAAGGGTCCATCTATCTGTCATCTCTTGACAATAGAAAGTCCTTTGAGTTAATCTCCAATGAGATGCATTCTCCTCAGGCCTTGCAAGTTTTCACCAAATTCACTTTCACTCGACGTGGTAATGATGTTTCCTAACTCGTACATCCTTTTAAATATCCTTAGTCCTATTTAGTGGTAGAGACATTATATTGTTTGACAAAATTCTGGACCTTGCCCTAGGAAAGTTATTGCTTTCAAAGGACAATGCAACTGTTCATCTTTTTCTATGAAGCACTCCTCAGTCATGTTTTACTTAGAGCTATGAGAAAGGATTTATGAATGAATCTAGTCAGTTCTTTCATCATTGAATAAGTCTCTTACGTCGTCCAGGTTGTTATCACTCATAATGAACTTCTCAAAAGTTCATCTTGATCGATAAGATATTGATGGTTCATGGATACATTTACATAAACTTCTCAAAAGTTCATGGGGTTCAACATTGATGATTCATGGATTGCTTTTTATTGGTTTTGCATC
>ML803390.1:0-16158 GCA_009831015.1 Picea engelmannii
AAGGTATGAGAGAACTAAACCTTTTGAGATGCCATAGGATGAGGTTATGTATTTAGGCTAAGGTAAAGGGGCTCAAGAAAGGTGGTCTAGCATAGAAGGATGATATAGAGATATTGATGTCATCATTGGACTAATCACACATGGACACAACACAAAAGTGGGTTACACCATGACCTACCTAGTGAGTAGGTGGATGTGAGTGATAAATTATGAAATCCATATGCTACATATCCTCCCTCTTGTAGGATTTTTTATCCATAAGATGGAAATGATAGTGAGTTGCAAAGAGGGAAAGAAGCAAGCAAAGTGAAAGAAGACAAAGAAAATAAGAGTAGCAACAATAGCAAGGAGATGATGCATGGAGAAGATCCTACTAATACATGCGGTGGGAAATAATGCATAGACATGGCAAGAGGGTGGTCTCCACAGTTCCTCTTTACTTATGTTCCTAACATTTTCATGGAGACTTTGTACTTTGATAATCAATTCAAAATGAGAATCTAAAAAAAAAAAAAAACAACAATAGCAAGAAGATGCTACATGGAAAAAATGGTACTAATGCACGTGGTGGGAGATAATGCACAAACATGACAAGTGCCACAGTTCCTCTTCACTTATGTTCTTAACATTTTCATAAAAACCTTGTACCTTGATAATCGTTATGCATGGATAATCAGTGCAGAGTTGAAATCCATCATACCCCTACACTAACAAACAATATGGTGGAAATCCATCATACCCGTACAGTAACCAACAATATGGTCTCAAGCATGTATAAGACGAAGAAAGAATGAAAGAATAAAACATGAACATAGATTTTTTAAAAAGAAAAAAATAAATGGTGATAGTGGAGTCGACAACGTATCAATTAGTTCGGTGTGAGTCGACCACTTATCACTGTGTATGTTAGTGACATTTTCCCTAGCATACAACATATTTCAAGCATATTTGGATCTCACCGGGCCCACAAATCGATGAGCCCTATGCATTAGTGTACACGTGTATGTCTTGCGTGTACATGTAACGCCTTGTTGCAATCAAGTATTAGTCGTAGTTAGGTAGTGAGTGGAAAGGGTGGTCTTATTCTTCACCTGTAAGAGCAATCAATTGCCACCTAGTATTCATACGTGTCAACATGCAGAGTATTTCAAATGTATTTCCTAACATTTCAATTTCTAAGACCATGTGCTTTTCTTCGTTGTCAAGGAGCTCAACGGCTCTTCCTTTTTCGAATGACTATCGTATCTTTGTGAAAATCAACTATATCCCTACATAACCTCAAGTGGGGTTTCCTCTCTCTCTTCCTATATAAAATGCAAACTATATAGTATTTTTCAACACATAATCATTGAACAATGTTTAAACAAAGTCAAAAGATTGCATAAATTTAGTAGTATGGATTGGACCTTCTGGAGACAATTATTGAAGGGTGAGAATTTAACCCCGACCATGAGTGAAGCTTGGGTTAATTTTTAACTGCATCGTGCCCTAAGCTAAGTTGGGCATTTAAAAATTGCAACAAATTACATTGTTGACTTTTTAACTATGCTAATTTAATTTAATTGCTTAGCAGTGAACTTATCATTAAATATATTTCTCTAAAGATATCCTGTTCTAATTTGGCAAGTGTTCTCCTTGGTGAATTGTGTCGAAGATATTGAAAGGTAGATGCAACATCTACTATATGTTGTTCATCGTGATTTCCATGGAAAAATGTTGTTCATCATAATTTGATCCTTATACATTAATATAATGCTCAATGCTTCTCTCGAACCCACAATTGGTGTATACCTATGTAATAAGAAGTTGGTCTCAAAGTTTTGCTGGCCAATATAAAGGATTATAATGTATGGTTTTATTTTTCTCTTTGAGTTTAGAATCTAGATTATGTAAGGAAATGGTTTAATAAAATGAAGGTGGTTTAGTAAAATGAAGGAAACAAACATTACACTAAGTTATAAGAATTATCAAAATACAATTACATTTATATAGGGAAATTTTGTCGAAAGCTTTTTGAAATTTTTTCGAGTACTTATTTTTTATCCATAGATAACAAATAGGCATAAATCATCAACATTGATTATAATAGTTAATCTCAAGAGAATAAAGAGAGTCAAGCCAATGACCTCCCAACTCTAAGAGGTTCCATGTCTAGCTCCAAGGCCAATTGAGCTAACCCTTGTTAATACACACACACACACATTCCAATAAAAACCTCATAGGGAGACCACACACATTCAAGGGAAAACCTCATGGGAAAACCCAAGGGGTGCTTCCCCATATTGGTGGATGGCATCCCTGATAAATTTGTTGTCGTAGATTAGCATGCCTTGCCCAAGGGGTTCAAAACAATAACTTGTTGACACGGAACTAAGCAAATGCCCAACAACATTGGTGACAATCGATTAACCTAACTCAGACTCTCTTTATGTGTGTACACACACAACCATTTATATGTGCACACACAAATATTGTTAGTTGTTGGGATTACTCTGAAAGTGTTTACACCATGTTTAGGAGTACTCTGTGACATTTGGGGTACATGGTGTGTATGATCATCCCCTAGATAGTCTGAGATGGATTGTCTCATGGGAGATGGTCCATGATGGATTTTCACAATGGGGACAATTTGCTTAGTGATTGCTTGACCTTTGTTAGGTGCTCACTCTTTTCTTTGTACTTAGCTTCTTGGAGGAAGTCGATAGAGTGCACGAGAAAACCCTAGGAGGAGTTATGAATTCTAGAGAGGACATCTTGACTTGGAGCTTGATCCTTGTGAGATACTAGAGTTTACTCATGTGAAGAAGACATTGGTGATGATCTCTCAATCATATCATTCACTCATTATGTATTTCACTCTTGTGTAGATATGTGATCTTGAGGAGGAGTACACACTAGTCTTATATTTCTCTTTGGGTCTTCATTTTTACTTGTGCTCTCTATCTCTCTCTCTCTCTCTCTCTCTCTCTCTCTCTCTCTCTTGAGTCGTTAGGTTTTCTTTACCTTCTTACAATATCTTGGAGCATGTTGAAAGTCTAGGGTTAGGGTTTATCCATTAAATGTTTGAGATTAGGGTTTTGTGATAAAACCCTAGGGTATAATTTGTGAAGAACGAGAAGAGAATAGGCCATCTTGTCTTGGAGGACTTGTTGGAGTGATTATTTCATGTTGGAGCTCCTTGGTTGAACTAGAGTTTTCATTATTTCCCTGGCTAGGGGTTTGGAGAGATAGTGGCTTGTATTATCCTTGAGAGAATGCTACGGTATGTACATGAACTTCATCTTGAGAATATTAATGAATTTTGCAACTATCCAGAACTTGTGCAATTTCTAGATTTGATTTCTAGCCATTGGTTTTCTTCATGTATTGTTACTGGCAAATATATGTGTCTTGATGATTTGACATAAGTAAAAGGACAAATTTGTTGAGTGATTTGATGTCATCATTGAATAATTTAAAGGTTTTTTTGTTGCTACTATATATGTTGTTTTATTGCTATTATAACCACTGTAAAAGTGAATATTTCGGATCTAGTTTATGTGTGATAAGTTTCCCTAGAGTGTTGGAAACTTATCTAGATAGTTTGGTATCTTTTCTACTTTGATTGCCTAGAAGATTGGGTCATTAGGGAGTGAAATATTGTTCTCTTTTCACTATTGTTTTATTCTATATTTCATAATATCCCTAAGGCTTAAATTCACAAGGTAAAGATCTGGTAAACCTCTAGGTTTAGAGGTGAAATTTTTTGTTTTGCATTAAATCTCCAATTCAAAAAAAAATTACATGGTATCAAAGAATTTGTGGTTGTGATTACTCTATGTGTAAGAGGGAGCTTGTATCTCAACTGGAGATTACCTAGGAAAGGTGCTTGACCTTATTTGAGGTCATTGGCTGTGATACCTTACGTTTCTTGAAATGAGCATTTGCACCTATGAGAGGTTTTAATGAGTTTCTCTTGTGATGAGAGATGACGGATCTACTATATTGATGGCTATTATGGATGTGTTTTTTACTAGTGTGATTCCTAAGAGGACATGTGATAGGTGGTTGATTTGTTCCAGGGGTTGCTAGTGATAGGTGGTATACCTATGTGACTACTGTCTGGTATGGTTTTATTTACAATGGTCAAGATGCCTAGGATGGCCTGCAATATGTGGTTGATTGGTTCCTATAGACACAAGTGTTTTTCACCTATGATAGGTGGAGGATATTATTCATTTTGCAAAACTTCCAGGATGGATATGGATTTGGTATCTTTCTTGTATTTGGACACTATGTCTATTGTTGGATGGTATGTGGACAATGGAGCTTCAAGACATATGACAAGTCTTTATTCGACAGGACTTATGAGCAATAGGGAAGCATGAGTGTGGAGCTTGGTGATGATACCACTTATCATGTGATAGGATTTGGCTCTATTTCTTTCTAGACACATTCAAGTGATGTTCTTGAGTTGAGTAATGTTTTACTTGTTCCTAGGTTGAAGAAAAATATTCTTTCAATGTCTCATATGAAAGGTGTATAATGGGTAGTTTCTTTTGAGGTACAAAAGTGAACCATCAATGATTGTAGTCTAGCTAGTATGAGGAATTTGGCTAGAAGGGTGAGAGAGAGTGTCCTTTAAAGTTTACTTATTGATCCAGTAGCATCTGTACATTCTAGTGAGAGGATAAAGAATCCTTCTAGCTATGAGAAAGGCATATGTAGAGCATGCATGGTGTGATTCCATGGAGACAGGTTTAAAACCTATCATGGATGCTATGATAACATCTTGTATTGATGGATACAATGATACTTCTATAGATTTTAGTATTGATATTTCAGCACAGTGGGAGATTGTGGTGAGCAAATATGTGATATTTGATGAGGACAAGATGTCTTTCAGTTCACAGGATTCTCCTTCATTAATTGAGGAGAATGTGGAGGTTGTTGCTCTAGAGATTAATTCAGATATTTGAGATGACTTAGATGTAGATGGAAATGTGGTGATTGTGGACATGCCCTCACCTTCTAAACCAACACATAGGAGTCCAAGATGGCTTACCCACACATTGCAGGAGGCTTGAGAGCATATAGGAGCACCTATATCTTTAGTGAGGGTGAGTATACCTCCTAGTAGATACGCTAGTCATTTTGTATTGGTTTGTTCCATCCATGTGCCTTCTAGTTGTCCAGAGCAGAAGAGTTGTGATACCTTGATGAAGGATGATGTTGATTCCATGTTTGAAACTAATGGGATTAATGTAGAGTATAGTGACATGGTTGTTGTATTCTCTCATATAGAGGGAGTTTCTTATGTATTATCTTGCACAAAGGGAGTTGAGCATGATTTTACTTTGCTTTAGGATTATATCGAGATGAGAGAGTTAAATAAGTTCATATTGTTTCAGTTTCCAAAGGATTTGAGGTGCATAAGAGGGTTTCTCTTGTTCATGGGTTGTTGATGGCCTTGCATAGGTTGTTACCTCTGCCATGAGCTCGGTATTCCAAGATTGAGGAGTTAACTTGTGCATATTTCTATATTTGTGACTTTGATAGATGTGATCCACTTGTTTTGATATTGTATGGAGATATCATTACTTTAAAGATATCCTAGATAGCTCATCATGTGGTGTCCGCTAATGTTGGTTGATGATGTTGACTTAGAGGATTTTGGAGTTTGGCATGTTTCTTTTGTTCCAAGGTTATGTTCATTTGTTTTCACAAGTGGTCTGTATTTTTTAAAGGGTCGATATGCTATGATAACATGGGTGAAAGTTTCATTATATGAGACAATGGTTTATTCAAGGATTGCAACAGGTATAGATTTACATGTAATATATTGGGTGGAGTTACAAAGGGAGTGTAATGATCCAAATGCTTACAAATATCATAAAATAACAGAAGTATACACCATGTACAGAATGTGAGTGTGGAGCACAACTCCAAGATAGATAAGTTACACAATAACTCCTTAAAGAATAGGGGGACATCCTCCAAATAACCAAATACCATTCATACTTCACAATTTTACATGTCACAATAATGAATACATGATCTCTTATATATAGTTGTTCACACTTGCACAAATGATGTCACAATAATGAATACACGATCTCTTATATATAGTTGCTCACACTTGCACATGAGGACCCTTTACTACTAGTCCGACCCTATTACATATATATTTACACGTTACATGTACATTTAGGCCCATATATGTCTCCCCTTGGGGTCATATCATATACATTTAGCCATATATATTCCCCCCCTTGGGTCATAACATAGTACCCTCTTTAACAAAGCTTTTCCCTCAAAGCTTTGCAATTAAAGGCTTCACATGTGATGAAACCAAGTAATATGATTTTCTTATGTTCATGCTTTCTTCATTCCATTGTTGATGATCTAACCATCCAAAATCAATTATTTTCGGTCTTAATCCATGGTGTCTAGTTGTTGCATATTTTCTTTCCTTTGATTCCATGTATTTTTGTTGTAGCTTCTCCAATTTGTGGGGGTTGTTGATCTTTGATAATAGCTTGTTGAAGAGTAGTTTGGTGATGCCTTGTTCCATGAATATTGACAACTATTCCATCTTCTTCCTTCATAATGTTGATATCGTCCTTCTTGTACTCCTTGAAATGTTTCTTGGTAATGAGGGTGTCGATATGGTTTCACATTCGACAGTCTTCCTTCACTCTGCACATGCATTTCATCTATGTTATTTTCAGAGACAATGGCATCCTCGATCATCTTTGCTTGGTCTTTGATTACTCTAGCCTTAGAGATAATATCATCATATTTGGCATGTACATCCTCTAGATGGAGTTCAACTTCTTCAAGTATTTTCTGGTAACCTTCTTGAATCTTGTCTTGTTTCTCCTTTTGAAGCTGCAATGTCACCCCATTTATCAAATTTTGACATCCTTCTTCAATTCTGGATTGCATTTCTGATTTTACCTCATCAGTATTTAGGGATTCTTCAACCTTCTTGCAAATTTCCTTTTCAAGTCTTTTGGTAGATTCTTCATCCAAGATCCTTTCTTTTTCTTGATTTTGAAAATGCTTATTTTTTTCTTTCAATCTCTTGACCTCATCCAATAGTTTTTTTATTATGGTTTTGTAGTCTACATATATCTTCATATTTCTTTTTCAAATCTTCCCTTGACTCGTCATTTTCCCACTTTGATTTACTATTATTTTCTTACTTTAAGTTCTTAACCTCCTTAATGAGTGATTCATTAAGGGATTGCATCTTGGAAAACTCATCATTTTTCTTTGTAATACATTTTATTATCTCGTCATTATCCTTTTGCAATTTAGAGACATTTTATTTCAAATCCTTTAATTCCACTTGAATTTTATGCATCTCCTCCATTTTTTTTTATCATTGATCCATTTATTTGAGAACAATTCTTCAAATACTTCCCATGTGGTGCTTCTTCTAGTACCTTCGTCAAATCTATACCACCACTTACCAGCTTCACCATACAAACAAATACTTTCCCCAAAAAGAGTCTTGCAATGTTTCTTAATCATTCTCAACCATTACCCATGATTGATTTCGTCATTGTCTTCATCTCCATTAAAGTTAGTTATTGTCATTGATTCTTAATTGAGGTCTAACCCCAATACTTAACTTCCAACCTCAGTATATTAAGGATAAATGTCTAAAATAGTTATAATACTTGTTCCAAGATGTTCTTCTATGTTTTATATTTCCAATGGATTTTGAATTAGCTCAATCAAACATTCCAATCAAAAGTTATGATAGTTTTAAGTGAACATACCTTTGAAACCCTGATTTACAGTCTGTCCTCCTAGCTGACCTTCCTTCTAATGTATCTCTACAATTTCGACCCTTTTGAGTCTAAAATTTCGACATTTAGTACTTTGAAATTTCTACTTTGCAATGCCACGGGTCTGACCAAAATTAGATGTTCCAAGTGGAAGCTATGGTAACTACCCCACACCTTGTTGATTTTTGGCCTTTCCAAGAGAGTGAACTTGTACAGCTTGCCCCACACAAAATAATTGATATACAATTTGGAAAATTTTACCAAAACTACTATGCACTGTCCACGGTCCAATGCAAGTGGTCTCACTCAATTTGGATCCTCGTTGAAGAAGATATGACTATTTTACCCGAAACAAATATTTGAGACTAGCTAATAGGACTATTCAGATACCATATCTTCCACAGGGTGTATCTCCAAAAGTACGACCCAGGAGCTGAAATTTGTACCATAGGTACTATGATAATTCTTCTCAAAATCCTCCAGGTTTCACCTTCTGAAGTTGATCTAGATTATTTTCGGCATGAAATGAGATCAGAGATATAATAAAGAAATGTACAGAGATATCTCAGATATCCAATAATATAACATAAATATATCAGAGATGAAACCATAAACACAGAGATACAATGATACTCAATTTCTATTAATGAGTGAAATGTACAAAATTGTAGAAATATAGAGTGAAAGACTCACTAGAATGGTGCCAACTTATCTCTAAGAAGAGATGTGATGACTACTCACATTCACAAGAAGATGATTACAATGAGGCTCTAAAGGCCTTTTTAACATAAAGAAAATCCAAAACCCTAACCCCGAAATATGAAAATCCAAAAGGCTTGTGGGCCCCGATGGGGGTAGTTGATACGTCAACTTCCCGGGGGCATAACTTTTTCATACGATCTCCATTTGGGGCTCTCAATACATTGTTGGAAAGGTCTAACCGAGAAGAACAATTTTTTACTCACCCAAACCAATTCTCTTGGCAATTGCCTTGGCCTCAAATCCCCAAAAAATGTCGTTTAGGGCCTCAAAACGACCCCATAATTTTAGGACCCGAAAAACTACTGAAAAATTGCCAAGGTGGAAAACTATGCTCTGAGCTAGTCAAATAGGTGGGTGGCCACCGATATCCATTTGGATCAATCCTCCCCCCTTAGGAAGTAATGGTCTCCATTGCATTGATTTCCCAGGGTAGAGGGGGAAGCGTTTGCAAAATCTGAACCTTGGTGAGTTACTTGCCTTGCTGGAGAAGTTGTGTTGCTTGGTTTGTGGGATGTTGTTGAGAACTTGATGAGATGATTGTGTGCATAAGGAATCTTTAGACTTTTCTTCAATATTTTCGACTTGATTATGTTGGATAGAAGGTTCTTGGACTAAGGCTACAGTGGTTGCAGTTTCCTCCCGTTCACCTTTTGAACAGATTGTGAAGAAGCTAAATTTTGTAGTATGAGATACTACATTGCGACATTGTTTAGGTGGGATAGTAGTTGGAACTACCTATGGTATCATGTAGATATGACCCGCCAGAGTAACAATGACACTACGGGGTCATGACTCATAAATAACATGGCACTTCCACATATATGTCTGGACCAAAAGAACATCAAAGACATACAGTGGGGAAACATCACATAATACCTCATCCTTGAAGGGGTGGATGTTGTATGACAATTGACACTTCTAGCTGACACGAAGATCTCATCCCTGGCGAAGCCACCCGATGTTGTATGGTTGTGAGTCTGGTGTTGCCGAAAATCCCAACTGCTTGATGACCTCTATTGAGATGAGGTTCTTTTGGCTTAAGCTATCAACAATAAAATGCAGCGGGGTCCCCTTCACCCACATCTGTGATTGAAAAATGTGCTCCCCCTCTTCAGGATCTGTTGGTTCTTCTGGTTGAATTTTTGTGGTCATGACAGTATCAGTGGGGTCTACACATATAATCTATCTTCTTCCATTATTTTCTAAATCAGATTATGAATCAGGGTTCAACTCCTTTTATTTGATCTCAGCCACCAATGATTGTTTTGAGCGACATTCATCAGTGTTGTGCCAGGGTCTTTTGTGGAAATCGCACCACTTTCCAGTGTCCTTCTTTGTCTTTTTGTTACCCTACTTTTCCTGTGGCTTGGACTGGTTGTCGAAAGGTTGTTTGTTAGGGTCGTCTTTATCATGCTTTGGTTGTTGCGGATCTGCAGACCTAAAATCTCATTTGTTCTGGTGCTTAAATTTTTTCTCCATTTTGACAGCATATTGGTAAGCATCTCCCAGCTATGAGATGTCCAAAAACTCCATTTTAGTTTGGATGTACATGTGTAGAATGATATTTTAGAAGCAAATGTCACTCATAATATTTGATACCCATCTTGGTGTGCAAGGTATGGAAGGTGTTGGTGAACTCTGACACTGCTTGTCCCCTCTCTTGATGTAGTGTGGTCCATCTCATGTACTAGTCGTCATAGTAACCAACAGGGTAATATTGTTCTTTGACCGCATCCACAAAAAAATCCCAAGTCGGCTCGACCCCATATATTCCAGAATTCTCTATGGAACTTTGCTCCCACTAATTTTCCCAC
The DNA here is from genome assembly GCA_009831015.1 of Picea engelmannii. Classification (NCBI taxonomy): domain Eukaryota; kingdom Viridiplantae; phylum Streptophyta; class Pinopsida; order Pinales; family Pinaceae; genus Picea; species Picea engelmannii. The sequence goes on from ML803390.1 coordinate 10,355, forward strand.
CAATGTTTGACATGGGGGAGAGCCTTAAGGAATGTGAAGGTGATCTTTTCCCTGTCGGAGAAATTGTGAATAGAGAAATAACCTTCTAGCATATTTAACCATTTTTCTAGGGCATCTACATCTATCTGTCCTTCAAATACGGGAATATCAAAATTAACTTGTACCTTGAAAGTTGAGGTGCCTCCAAAGTGTTCACTTGATGAAGACGTGTCAGTTTTTATTGACATGCATTGAAGGATGTGGGAAAAATTCTCCATCATTTTGTCCCTCTGTCGCGTTAGAGCTTGCTCAAGCAACAGATTAATAGAATCATCTACTCTATCATTTTTATTTTATTCCTCCGTGGAGGGTTTCTTGGGCGTGTGAGAGTGATTTTCATCAAGGGAGACAAGCTCGAGACCCAACTTGATATACTCGGACCTCGTTGGGGACATGCGCTGAAAAAAAACGATCAAGAGCATCCTGCTCTGATACCACTAATCTAGATTATTTTTGGTATGAAATGAGAGCGGATATATAATAAATAAATGTACAGAGATATCTTAGATATCCAATAATATAACATAAACATATCATAGATTCAACCATAAACACAGAGATACAGTAATACATAGTTTCTATTAATGAGCGAAATGTACAAAACTGTAGAAATACAGAGTGAAAGACTCGTTAGAATGGTGGCATCTTATCTCTGAGAAGAGATGTGACGGGTACTCACATTCACAAGAATATGATTACAATGAGGCTATAAATGAATTTTGAACATAAAAAAATCCAAAACCCTAACCACGGAAGATGAAAATCCAAAAGGCTTGTGGGCCCCAATGGGGGTAGTTGATACGTCAACTTCCCGGTGGCGTAACTTTTGTATATGATCTTCGTTTGGGGTGCTCGATACACCGTTGGAAAGGTCTGACCAAGAAGAACTATTTTCTACTGGCCCAAGCTAGTGCCTGAAAAAAAATTCTTGGGCCCCAAATCCCCCAAAAATGTCGTTTAGGGATTAAAAACGACCCCAAAAGTTTGGGACCCGAAAAACTGTCGAAAAATTTCCAAGGTGGAAAACTCTGTTTTGAGCTAGTGGAATAGGTGGGTGGCCACCGACATCCATTTGGATCAGAAGTGGCTCCAAGAAAATGTTATAGAAAAAATGTCAAAATGTCTTTATTGAGGAAGAAAAAACCTAGAATCGTTGTTCTATTACCAAATGTAATGATCCAAATTGCTAGTTGGAAAACCCCCTCTTTAACTACACCAGGGTTTAGAATGTAGGCAGATCGATTAACCGTCTAAAATTCAATTAATTCTATATACTACCCCAAACATACCAAAAGTAATATAAAGAAAGAAAGTAAAAAGGAGTCTGGGTAACTATATTACCTCTAATCCCACGTCTAGAGATGACCTCCTCTCGCTTGGAAGTTCTACTGACTGCACGCCTCCTCCAAAGGCTGACCTGCATCCAAATATCAACAAACATAAAACTACAAGCATTTTATTCCATATATAAGTTAGGGTTAGATGTTACAATGTTAAGCATAGACCAATAAAAGTATTCAAGACACCATCATTTGGGACAGGAAAATGTAATTCTCTTATTAATAATACAAAGATTATACCTTTACAATCTAAGTCGACCATCATTCCATGAACCTGGTCCTGACTCCTCTTCACCAAGATCCAAGTGCACCCTGTATGAACTTCTCCTCTCAACGTTATGATCTCTTCTTGGGAAGTGAATGGGTTAAATGGAGGAAGAAGGGGTTAATGAGGGAATGCTAAGGCAAATTATCACAAAAGGCAACAATATCTTGGGCAAGGAGGGGAAGTGAAATCGGGCAGAGTTTCACTGTTATTATGCTTAGATATGAAATGAGACCCCAACACCTCCTTTTATATGAAAAAATGATGGTTATTCGGTCGGGTTACGGGATATAGCAGATGAATTAGTTGGGAAACTACCAATAGCCCGTCAATTTCAACGAATTCCTTACAACTTTTTATTTTTTGCAACTTTTGCAAGTATACGCGGGTTGTAATGGTGCAGCATGCGTATGTATGCGAGATATAGTGGTGCAACAAGCGTATGTACGTGGGCAGTAATGGTGTAGGGCATGTACATCTTCTAAAAATTGTTTTTTTAAGGAGAGCAACTCAACAGTGCTTTGGCAAAAATTGCAAGTAAGAGGTCCAAGACCATGTATGCATGTGTAGAGCAATTTAGGGTTATAATGCAAATGCTTACAAATATTATAAAATAACAGAAGTATACACCATGTGCAGAATGTGAGCATGGAGCACAACTGCAAGATAGATAAGTTACACAATAACTCCTTAAATAATAGGGGAACCCCCTCCAAATAACCAAATACCATTCATACTTCAAAATTTTACATGTCACAATAATGAATACATGATCTCTTATATATAGTTGTTCACATTTGCACATGAGGCCCCTTTACTACTAGGTCGGACCTATTACATATATATTTACACATTACATGTACAATTAGGCCCATATATGCCTCCCCTTGGGGTCATATCATATACATTTATCCATATATATGCCCCCCCCCTTGGGTCATAACAGGGAGTTCACAAGTGTTGGTGTAAAAAAATTTCTCATAAGGAGGAAGTATTATCTTTTGGGGTTACTTCCAAAGTGTTTACACCATGCTTGGGGGTGCTTCATGAGATTTGGGGCACATGGTGTATGATCATACCCTAGATGGTCCAACATGGATTGGCACATGGGAGATAGTTCATGATAAATTTTCACATTGGTGACAACTTGTTCAACAATTGTTTGACCTTAGTTAGGTGTTGGATTGGTTTTCTTCCTTAGGGTGTTGGAGTTCTCTTGAAAACTTAGGGGATGTCCTTAATGATGGCCACATGTAGAGGTTCTCTTTCATAGAGAATCCCCTACTTAGGAGGAGGAACATTATTGATGTGGATTGGATCATTATATATTTTTCCATCTATCTTTGTACTTTTTGGGTGGAAAAATCAGAGGAATTGGCTTGCAAGGCCCATTTTAGTGAAGGTCCCAGTTTGTAGATTTGGGGCCCAAAACCTTCCAGAGCCATTTTGAGGCATCAAATGGAATTTTTGGAGTAAAGAATTTATGAGCATAGCTCATAACCTGTCTATTATATTCTACACAATGAGACCTTTCCAACAGTGTGAAATTCCCCTCAATCCGAGCTCGTGTGCAAAATTTATGCCTCCCACAAGTGGACCTACCTAGCTGACCACCACAGTATCAAGTGGATGCCACGTTAACCCCATTACTCACACATGTGGGAATAACTATGTGTATACTTTTAATAACATTCTAGAAGGTCCAAACGTTATAACTAATTGAGGGTTAAGGAATGAAAAACCCTAACCCTAGATGACTATCAAGCTATGTTAAATATTTTGTCACTAGGAGAAGAGGGGGTTCCATTATTTTAGAATTTTACTTGTTCCATAGTTGAGAAGATCATATAGGAGTGGGATTTGAGAGAATAACAGAAAAGTAAGATGAGTATGTGGCAACCATCCATGCCATAAAATCAAAGGTAACTCCATAGTGAATGTCCCCCTTTCTTTGTAGTTGCATTTCATAGTTGAAGAAAATAGAGTAGAGCATAGGCCTCACCTTCTAGTTGGGTTTTGTCCCATATTGGGTTTCCCAAGATACATCTTTTTTTCAATTATGTGGATGGTGTGTTCATTTTCTAAGCCTTTCATTTTCATATTTCAGTTATTTCATTAATTTTGATATGTATGTATATATAGATCTATATATATGTATAGGTTTATGTGTGTGTGTGTGTGTGTGTGTGATTAATTTCATCATCATCATTATCACCCTCTTTTCTTTGTACTTATCTTCTTGGAGCAAGTTTCTAGGGTTATGAAAAAACCCAAGGAGGAGTTATGGAGTCTAGAGAGGAAATATTGGCTTGGAGATTTATCCTTGTGAGATACTATGATTTACTCATGTGAAGAACATAGATGATTTTAGGGGCTAAATTTCGCAAATGGGCTAATTTTCCATGGTTTTACCCAAAAAATGATTCACTAATTTCCATTTTTTCTAAAAACAATTCGCCCAAATTCCATAGAATGAAATTATTTTACCTTAAAAATCGCCAAAATTTTATATAAACTATATAAAATCCTTAGAAATTTGAATATTTTTATAAACATTTTATATTTTGCATATTAAGGACTAGTAAGATTAGCCCATGTTTCTACATTTTAATATAAATTTCCATCCTTAAAATCATCCTTGGTGAAGAAGTCATTGATGATGATCTCTCATTCATATCATGTACTCATCATTTATTTCACTCTTATGTAGAGATGTGACATTGAAGAGTGCACAGTAGTCTTCTCTCTCTCTTGAGTCACTAGGGTTTGTTTATCTTCTTGGAGTATCTTGGAGCATATTGGAAGTCTAGGATTATGGTTTATCCATTGAAGGATTGAGATAAGGGTTTTTGGATAAAACCCTAGGGTATAATTTGTGAAGAAGAAGAAGAATAGAAGAGGATTCCTTGCCTTGGAGGACTTGTTGGAGTGATTCTTGCATGTTGGAACTCCTTGGTTGAGCTAGGGTTTGTATTATTCCCCTAGATAGGGTTTTGGAGAGATAATGGTTTGTACTAGCCTTGAGAGAAGCATATGGTATGTACATGAACTTAATCTTGAGCATATCAATAAAGTTTCCAGTTATCCAAAACTTGTGTAATTTATAGATTTTATTTTCAACCATCTATGTTCTTCATGTATTGTTATTTACAACTATATATGTCTTGATGATTTGACATAAGTAAAAGGAAAACAGTGTTGAGTGATTTGACATCATCACTGAAGAATTTAAGATTTGTTTTTCTACTACTATATCCATTGTTTTATTGTTGTTATAACTACTACAAAAGTGAATTTTTAGATATGGTTTGTGTGTGATAAGTTTCCCTTAAAGGGATAGAAACTTATCTAAACAGTTAGGTATATTTTCTCCTTGGATTTCCTAGAAGATTGAGTTGTTAGGAAGTGAAATATTGTTATTTTTCCACTATTATTTTATTTTATATCTCATAATATCCATAAGGTTGAAAATCATAGTGTAAAGATCTAGGAAACCTCTAGGTTTAGACATTATTATTTTTTGTTGTTTTGCATTAATATCCAATTTGAAAATTTTCCATACACACACATGTCTCTATTATTTTTATTTTTGTGTGGATGTACATGCAAACACACACACACATAGAATTATATATCAATTTTTCCAAGGAAAACCCTCGAGCATTTTCCCATATTTCACAAATGTGACCAAGTGTAAACCTTTGGCTTTGATTGTGGTTCCTAACCCAACAAGGACATTGAGTGAGGAATGAAATATATGCATTGGACCCAATGGATTGACTCCAATACCTCTAGCATGAATCTTAAAGCACTCAACCACTCAAGTAATCCCACCAAGATATTTTCATGTGTGTGTTGTGGGGGGGGAGGTAGGGTTCCAAGAAAAACCTCACATGGAAACCTAATAGATGATTCTCCACATTCATGGATTGCATCCCTACTAAACATGTTCCCATAGACTAGTTCGCCTCACCTAGAGGGATTCAAGTTGGGCACTTGCCAAGATGAAACTAGCCAAATTTATAGCAACACTAGCAATAATCAATTGAGCTAACCTTTATCTCTCTTTTTCTTTGTGTGTGTGTATGTATCACACACACACACATACAAAGATAAAGAGAGAGAGAGAGAGAGATGTTGGCTCAACCAATTGTTTTTAG
>ML803390.1:39670-70595 GCA_009831015.1 Picea engelmannii
AGTGAAGGAGTATAAGATTGGGGTTGTTTTGGGACCATTAGGACCTTGGCGGATGGATCCATGGTGGAAATTCCTAATGCATATGCACTATGTGATAACTCTCACTAATACATGCATGATGGAAAATATTAGTTGTGTGAGTTCTAATAGAAAAAAAAAAAACTGTGTATGTGCATTATTGGCATGTGTGAAAAGAGAAGGATTAGGGTGCTCATCGTTAAGATATGCTAGTGAATCTATAGATTTTCTATGTATATGTCATTTATAAAGGGAAAAAATCTATGCAAACCAATATTTTGAGATCATGGAGGAGTTATTGGATATATTGGTGTGCACACAAATAAGAGTGGTAATTCTATATTAGATCCATTGTGTTGACTATTCTGAATTTTCTTGCAAGGAGTGTAGATTTGCTAGGATTGACCATGATCTATTTTTCAATAAGTTGTAGATCAACTATAGAATGGTGGAACCTATAAATTTTATTGCTTTGCAAGAGTAAGATTTAGATTCTACTCGTGCCTTGGTATACTCTATAGGACTTGATCAAATTTAGTTCCATTCTAGTGGCTCTACAATAAAGATTAAAAAATTTCTTCAAAGATTCTGCCTCCCTAAGTGAACCAACACTAAAGAGGTGGATATTATCGACATAAAGGATATGGATTAAGGACAAGCAATCTGTTAATTAAAACAACAAAGGATGAGAAGGGTAGGCACCCTTCAATCTAGTTCTTGAATGGACAGTTAAAGCCTGTGTAATTCAATATAAGCCTTAAATACAACCAGCTTACTCTGCCATAAGAATTTTGGCTGACCAATCTTGATTATCTAGGTCTTTTTTATGTCAATACAATATAGGACTTCTTTTGCTACCCCGACAGAACTACTCTCATATCTGCAAGTTCACATAACTTTGAGGTTATTTCTTCCATTTGGCTTGGGCATTTTCCAAATTATATTTTTGTAATGTTTCCCTTCGGAATGATTTTGAAAGAATGTGTGTTCATCACCTCTAGATAGTCATACTTCTCTGTTCTGCTTTTCTGTATTGTTTCCCAAGTACATAATGAAAGTATGCTTCTGTAGCTTGCTAGTCTAGGCTTATTCCTCTTTGAATGGCATTTTTTTTTTTTTTTAAACCCAACATTAGTCACTCTAGTGACTAACATGTTCGTCGCTTATATAGCCAATTGGTCGCAAATTATGTAACTTGGTCGCTCTAGCGACTACCTATTCATCCTTCATTTGACATTTTTAGCTTTAGGTTTGGTCACTCTAGCGACTAATATTCGTCGTTATACCGACTCAACGTGGTTTATTGACTAAGTTTTCCAGGGTTGTCTTGGTCGTTCTTGCCACTAATATTAGTCGTTAGACTAACTAACATTCGTCGTTAGCCGACTAATTATGGTCGCTAGAGTGACCAAGGTTATGTTTTCCTTAGAGATGCTAGCAAGTCTTGCGAATAAAGTTGGTCGCTAGACCGAATAATATTGGTCGTTTGACCGACGAATGGTAACTTTTCCCTAATGTGAATAGGCTTATTTTCCGAGTCGCTAGACCGACTCAATCCATGTGTGGCCGCTAGACTGACGAATTGATTCCGACGAAAAAAACAAATTATCTTGGTCGCTAGAAATACCCTATTCTGACGAAACTTCGTCACAAAAACGATCAAATTTAATAGTGAGATCCCAGCTAGGGGTTTTTGGATATTTTGGAACCATTGGAGCCATCTATTTTGAATTTTGAGCATTGTAAAGCATTGTTTTGATCACTTTGAGCAAATACTTAAAAAGATCCATTGGAAGCTGGACCAGGAGATGTAGCCCAAGAGGGGTGAACTCCTTTATCATTTGGCTTTTATTTGTTGGTTATTATGTGCATCTTAAGTGTGAAAACTCTCTAGTTTAGGTGTTTGCAAATTGATCCTTTTTCCCAAGCACACATAATTAACACTTACAAATATTTTAAAAGATACAAGTCTTCTTCATTTTCAGATCAAGTTGGTATCAAAGCATAGGTTTTTGAAGGCTTGATTGTTTGCAAGTGTTTTGTTTTCTGATGATTACAAGGTTGAAGCTCATAAGAAGAGAAGGTCAACTTGTAGAACCAAGTTCTCAACTTTCAAAAAGGAGAACTACCAAATCACCTCAAGCTTCAAGGAGATATTCACCAAGTATGGCTCATGAGGAGAGTCATGAAACTCTTCCTTCAAAGGAGGAAGCTTTCAGAAAAAATTTCTATTATATGACTGAGATGGTGAAAGTTTTATTTGAAGAAAGAAATGCAAGATTGCAAGGTGAAAGCTCAAACCCTCCAAAGGGAAATGGAGACAGTGGTGATAAAACTCCAAAGGGAAATGGAGGGAAGGGTGATTCTCCACCTCCTTCACCTCCATATTCCACCTCTTCTACCATTTCACAACCACATCCAAATTCTCCAAAAGAACATGATAAAACTCCTCTACAAACTCCTTTTCTTAAGCTTGATATTAAGTTTGAATTTCCCATGTACAATGGAGAGGTAAATGATGAGAAATTGGATAACTGGATTCGTTAGATTGAAGTGTATTGTAGGATACAAAGGATCACAGATGATGAAACTAAGATTCAACTTGCTTCTTTAAGATTGGACAGTGCAACACTCATTTGGTGGGAAGCCAAAACTCAAGAGGACATTAAGAAACATGGTAAAGTTTTATCCTCTTTGAATGATTTTATTGTTGCACTTAAAAGACAATTTTATCCATTACCATACATGTAGAAAGATATTATGGATTGGAAAAACTTTAGACAAGCTAAAGGGAAAAATGTTCAAATCTACACTCAAGAATTTAGTAGAAGGGCTTTGATTTTGGGTATAGATTTGTCTTCTCAAGAAACTTTACTCAAATATATTGGAGGATTTCATAGCTACTTGAGGCACACAATACTTATGTTTAACCCTACAAGTCTAGATGAAGTTTGTGTACAGACAACTCATTTGGAAGCAATAGGGAGGAATGAACCTCAAGAGGGAAACAATAAACCTTTTGTTCATGGAGACAAAGGAAAGAAGAAGTTCAAGGGAAATGGAAGAAAGAATGCTTCAGTCAAGAAAGAGGGAGAGAAACTCACATGTAAACATTGTTCAAAAGATGGCCATGATGAAGACCATTTTTGGAAACTTCATCCTGAAAAGAGACCCAAAAATTTCAACAATAAGGGGAAACCAAAGACTACTGCAACCGTACAACATGATTTAGGTTCTGATTCAGGTGATGAAACAAAGATTACAACCATGGGTTTTCAAGGTAAGGACTCTATTGCAAGTACTAGTTCTTCAAGTAGTAATAGCCTCAATGAAACTCAACATGATAAATAAAGAATAGAGCCTTTCCACATAAGGGTGATTTCAAAGCATACCAAGATAGATACTCTTTTTTATACTAGATCTCAAGCAAACCTCATATCTGAAGACATTGTCAAGAAACTAAAATTGGAAACTACTCCACATTCTAAATCATACCCTCTAGGATGGATATGTGACAAGAAGGTGTAAACTTAGATTTTCCATCACTGCAAATTTTAAAGATGAGGTAGAGCTTGATGTTATTCCTTTAGATATTTGTGGTATTCTATTGGGAAGCCCATACTTATATGATAGGAGATCCATCTTTCATCGTCATGAGAACAAGTATTATTTGTTTAAAAAAGGAGTTGAGTACATTGTTAGAGCACATACAAATAAGTTGAATTTGGCACTTGTAAATGTTGGATAAATGAAGATATTAGTCAATGCTAGTAAGAAATTTGTTCTCTTGATGATCAAACCCAAAGACAATGTTAAAAAAGAAGCTTTCCAAGGTTGTGATTCAAAGTTGAAATCTGATTTATATGAGGTTGTTAACCAATATGATGAGATGTTTTAGGAACCAGAGGGATTGCCTCCATTAAGGGCTATCCAACATGAGATACAATTGCAACAAGATTGTCCTCTTCAAAACATTGGTATGTACAGGATGTCAGTCATGGAGAATGTTGAAATTAAAAAACAAATACAAGAGTTTCTTGAAAAAGGGGTCATTATGCCAAGCACATCACCATGTGGATCACCAATTGTTTTAGTGCCAAAGAAAGATGGTACATGGCGCATGTGAGTAGATTGCAGGGCCTTGAACAAGATTACGGTAAATAATCGTTATCCTCTTCCTAGAATTGATGATTTGTTTGATCAATTGAAAGATGATAAGTATTTTACTAAATTGGATTTGAGAAGTGGATATCATCAGATTAGGATTGTTGAAGGAGACAATTGGAATATAGATTTCAAAACAAAGCAAGGTTTGTTTGAGTGGATGGTAATGCCATTTGGACTTTGCAATGCTCCTGCTACATTCATGAGAGTCATGAATGATGTTTTAAGACCTTTTCTTGATGATTGTGTGATTGTCTACTTGGATGACATTTTAATATTTATCAAATCTTGTGAAGATCATGTTATGCATGTAAAGCAATTTATGGGTGTCTTAAAGAAATAAAATTTATTTTTGAAGATGTCTAAATGTGAGTTTGGAAAGACCTCACTTGTTTACTTGGGGCATATTGTTGGAGGAGGAGAACTGAAAATTGATCCCTCCAAGGTCAAAGTTATTTTGGATTGGCCAAAGCCCAACAATGTGACTGAGGTAAGAATCTTTTTGGGAGCATCCCAATATTAGAGAAAGTTTATTTCTAACTTCTCTTCAATTGCAGCTCCATTACATGCAGTGACAAGCATCAAGTAAGTTTTCCAATGGGGAGGCAAGCAACAAAAAGCATTTGATGCATTGAAGGAGAAGATTAGTTCAACTCCAATTCTTGCACTTCCAAATTTGAGACTACCATTTGAGATCCAAACAGATGCAAGAAATTATGCAATGGGAGCAATCTTGTTGCAACATGGTAAGCCCAATTGTTTTCATTTTGAAACTTTTAATGGTGCAGTGATTAACTATCCTACTTATGATAAGGAGTTGTATGCATTGGTGAAAAGTGTGAAAAAATGGAAACATTATTTGTTGGGAAAAGAAACTATCATTCACACAGATCATCAACCATTGCAATACTTACAATCACAAACGAAGCTGCAACAAGCAAGGCACTTCATATGGATGGGGTTTCTACAACAGTTCCACTTGGTTATAAGGTATTAAAAAGGCATTTATAACAAAGTTGTTGATATGCTTTCAAGGCTTATTGTTAGTGCTTCAGTTATTCTTAAGCATACTTCTATCATGCATGAGAGCTATGTTGAACAGTATGCTTTAGATGTTGATTTTAAAGAGGTTTATGCAACTTTGTGTCATTCTAACCAAGTTGAGGAATTGGATTACTATGTGCATGATAAGCGGCAAGCTATGTATTCCATAAAGTGAAAGAGTCAACATCATAAGGGAAACTCATTCTTCTCGTATTGCTGGCCACTTTGGTGTAGGCAAGACGGTGGCTAATTTGAAAAGGTATTACTATTGGCCTAAAATGAATGAAAGTGTTTCAATACATGTAAGGGGATGTTCTATATGTGCTTCAAGCAAGCCTAGCAATAGAAAGTTGGGTTTGTATACTCCACTTTCGATTCCTTCTCGTCCTTGGGAAATCATTTCCATGGACTTTGTAGGAGGTCTACCTAAGTCTAAAAAAAATAATGATTATCTTTATGTTGTGGTTGACCATTTCAGCAAAATGTGTATTTTGATGCCTTGTAAGAAACAGGTTACAACTGAGCAAACTACACATATGTTCTTTCAGCATGTTTTGGGTACATTTTGGGTTGCCTAAATCCATTATTTATGATCGAGATTCTCGATTCATTGGGAAACTTTGGTTAAGTTTATGGGCAATCATGGACACTAAGCTGAAAAAGAGCACAACTTTTCATCCACAAATTGATGGTCAAACATAAGTGGTTAATAGGACAGTAGTGCATCTTCTTCGTGGTTATTGCAGCAAGAATCCTAAACTTTGGGATGAGCACCTACACTACATTCAACATGCTTACAACCAGACTAAGAACTCTTCAACTCAAACATCTCCATTTGAAGCATGTTTTGGTTATTTTCCCAAATATCCTTTAGATTTTATCTTTGGGAAAGACATTTTTATTGATGGTAAATATGACATTGATAGGGAAAAGAAGTTCATTGAAAAAATTCAGTTAGTGCATCAAATGGTACAAGAATAGTTTGAAAAGAGCCAAGCCAAGTACAAGAAAAGACATGACAAGCATCATGTTGATCACAGTTTCCAAGTTGGAGATGAAGTTTGGCTTTAAATTAGCAAAGAGAGGCTTAAAGGAGAAGGTAAAAAAACTGAAAACAATTAGATATGGACCTTTCAAGATGCTTGAAAATATTAGTAACAATGCCTTCCATTTGGATTTGCCTCCTTATATGCAAATGTATGCAGTTGTCAATGTTGAGAATTTGATATTGTATGAGCCTCTTTTGATTGATGATAAAGGATAACATGTTTGTATTCCTTCTATAGATGATTTCTCTCCATAATATCTTTCAGAACTGCATGAAGAGACAATCCTTGACAGGAGGATGAGAACTTCAAAACGAGGGAATGTGGAATACCTTCGAGTTGGTCTTAAAGGCACAAATGCAAGCAAGGCCAAGTGGATTGAGTTTGGAAAGGTGAGGGAATTGTACCCTCATCTCAAAATAGACTGAAAGTAGTCTTTTGGAGGTCCAAAAGCTTCCCAATGGGGAGGAGTGATCCAGGGGATCAAATTTTTCTCAAAAATCAAAGTGCTCAAAATTCCTTCAAAAAGAACAAGTGCATAGGTCTCTTCCTCACGATCCCAACGCAACTTGAACGGGTTCAAATAGACATCATATGAGTGAGATATCGTGTTCTGTCCATTTTTCCAAACATGCATAATTTTGTCAATTGTACAATCTGTACAGTGTCATCGTGGCATGGTACGATACCAAATGTGGCAAGTGACGTGGAATGGCCACTGTGCAGAGGTGCTAAGTTGGTAGGATGACTGGGCAGGCGATGTGGCAAGGTACATGGACCAATAGTTGTATGACACATGTCATCTGGGTGGCAAGTGATATGATGCCATGTGGCCTAGTCGTGGGATGCCACGTGGCACCCCTCTAATGTATAAAATGTGGTGCTAGTCTGCGGGGGTCGAACCCCCAACCTATGGGAACACGTCAATGTTTTGGGCAGGGCACGGGCTACCAACCCACCCGCAGCTTAGTTCTTAACCATATGTGTGTTAATATTTATTTAAGTTAGAACATGTGTTACGTTGGTGGATGTAACATCCCTATTCAACCACAGGTCGGGGTAAGCTACCTTCAAGCCCACCCTTGGACTTCTTTCTCTTATTGATACCTTATTTTCATAATAAGGACGCATAAAATAAAGGTTTAATGACATGCACAGTAATATCCAGCAAGCATGCATAATCTAAGATTCAGTTAAACGATAAATAAAAATACACAGCGGAATATATGCATGTACAGATAATAATATCACAATAGAGAGAACTTAGATTTCTAAAATATGACACCAACTGGCTGGATACCAAGAACGTTCCACCCAACCATATACACTACTTCTCTAAATCCCAACAGCAGTGCCACCCCCGAGCCAGGGCTATGGATCCACAAGGACGGTTCCAGAGTGTTACTTGGCTTCCAAAACCAGTCAGCACTCAAGCTCTCATAGGTTTCCCAGTACTCACAGCAATCCAAGTACCCAACTTGCACCACTCAAGAGAATGGACCTCCACCCTTCTCTGCCACGCAGTCCCTCGGGCAATGCTTCTCCTTCCAGGGTTCCAGCATAGTTGGTCCATAATCTCAATGCTAGAACTCTCAGGACTCGTAACTATGAACAAAATAGGATACATGCCAACGCATCTTAGACATGCAGGCCTCAAGTCATGGCTGGACCACACCAGTGACCCCTACAACCAACGGTATCATGGCTAGTCTTTGGCAGTTCCTTTCCCTTTTCCAAGACAAAAATGCAGGTGAGGATGGATCATTGAAATGAGTAAGTGAGTGAACCCATGCGGGAGGGAAAGAATGGAATGAATGAATAAGTGAAGGAGCGAACGAGCCAAAAACTAACCCCCCAATCATACCAGGGATGGGTTTAAGTATTTTTGTGGGGAATCAAGAACCTCCTAGCCTTCCCCAAGAAGCTCACGTAATTGATCCCCTCCCTTAGACAAAAAGGGTAATTAAAATAGGAATAAACATTTAGCCCCTCAAGCCCCCTCTCTTATGGAACCATAGCCCCCCTATAACTCTAGTCCTTGTCCGTCTAGTAGCCAACGATGTGTTTATTATTAATAATGATCAAAACATTACATTTCTTGGGCACATTGGCCCTTTAATAATTGTTTGGACACTCTAGCCTCTCAATATTGTAACAATATATTATTTAAAATGGGGGTTCGAAACCCGGGGTGTTACATCCCCTCCCCCTTATTTTGGTACTGTCCTCAGTGCATTTACAAAATAGAGATCAAAATCTCAAAATTTATTCAAAAATTTGTGGGTACTCTGCTCGCATGGCATCTTCATGCTCCCAGGTAGCATCTTCAGGACCGTAGCAGGTCCACTGAACTTTTACCAGCTCTATAACTTGATTTCGGAGCATTTTGATCTTTCTGTCCAATACCCGCACTGGATGAACCTGAAAGTCCCCCTCTGTCTCTACCTGAATCAGATGCCAATCAATAACATGGTTAGGATCATGTAAACATTTCTTTAGTAAAGAGACATGAAATACATTTTTCACATTCATGGAAGTAGACAATGTAAGCATGTATGCAACTGGCCCTATTTTGTCCAATATTTCAAATGGACCACAGAATCTGGCTGCGAGTTTTGTATAACTACCCAATTTCAAAGATATTTTCTTGGGATTCACTTTCAAAAGTACATGCTCCCCTATTTTAAATTCTCTAGTTGTCCTGTTCTTATCTGCATAAACTTTATGTTTGTCCTGAGCTGCCTTCAAATTCTGCTTGATCTCAACCATTTGGTCTTCCATATCCTTGAGCAACTCCAGCCCAAGTACCACTCTATCTGCTGGGTTGTCCCAGCTCACTGGAGTATCGCATTTCCTACCATACAAGGATTCAAATGGGCTCATTCTCAATGAATCTTGATGCCCATTATTATATGCAAAATCAACCAAGTGTAAGTAATCTTCCCACTTAGATAGTTTATCCATCACATACATTCTCACCATATCTTCAATTACTTAGTTGACCCTCTATGTTTTCCCATCTGACTATGCATGGTATGTCATGCTAAAGTTTAGATTTGTGCCAAACCATTTAAACAATCCCCTCCAGAAATTGGAGGTAAACTTTGTATCTCTGTTTGAGACAATTGTCCTAGGTATCCCATGCAACCTAGCAATTTCCTTCAGCAATTTCCTAGCAATGTGTTATTTTTACAGCAACAAAATGAGCAGCCTTTGTTAACTTGTCAACCACCACCATGATTGAATCATGTTGCCTTGTTGTCCTGGGTAATTTAGTTATGAAATCCATGGTTATCACCTCCCACTTCTTCTCTGGGATTGGCAATGGTTGCATCAAATCCGTTGGGTGCCTATGCTTGGCCTTCACCTTCTGACATTCCATACATCGAGTGATGTAATCAGAAACACCCTTCTTCATTCCTACCCAAAAGAATTGTCTTCTTACGTCTGTAATTGTTTTCTGGTAACCAGGGTGCCCAACATAAGGAACATCATGCATTTCCTTCAGTACCAAATTCCTCAGTTCTCCATAACTAGGAACATAGATTCTATTCTTATGCATGAGTAATCCATCTTCCTTTATCTCATACTCCTTTATTTTCTACTGTACATCTCCTTGTTGTAGGATTTCCTTTACCTGTAGGTAATGTTTATCTGTAACAAGACCATCTAAAACTCTTCTCTTTAATTTTGATTGATACATACTGACAACAGTAGCATGCATGAGATGCACTCTTCTACTAAGCACATCAACAACTTTATTCTCCTTTCCCTTGATATGCTTGATATCGAAGTCATATTCACTTAAAAAATTCCATCCATCTTGTTTTCCTGGCATTCAAGGTCGGTTGTTCAAAAAGATACTCCAGGCCAATGTGGTATGTCCTTAATTCAAATTTCTTCCCCATGAGATAATGCCTCTACATCCTCAAGGCGTGGACAATGGTAGCAAGTTCCAAGTCATGTGTGGCATAGTTCCTCTCATGTTCCTTAAGCTTTCTAGATTCATAACCAATGACATGTCCATTTTGCGTGAGGACTCCCCCAAGTCATTCCTTACATTCATCTGTACATACCACAAAACTTTCATTTGGGTCAGCAATCTTTAACATAGGTGCACTAGTAAGTAATTCCTTCAACAGATTAAAATTATTTTCACACTTAGGCATCCATTCAAATTTAGTTCCATTCTTTTGCAAAGAAGTGATGGGATGAGCAATATTAGAGAACCCTACTATGAACCTTTTGTAGTAACTGTCTAATCCCATAAAAGATATGACTTCTGCCACATTTCTGGGTGTTGGCCATCCTCTAATGGCTTCAATATTTTTCGGATCTACTGTTATGCCCTGCTCTGAAATAATGTGTCCCAAGTAATGAATCTTCTTTTGATAAAAAGAACACTTACTCAACTTGGCATACAACTAATTTTCTCTCAGCACTTGCAATACCAGTCTTAAGTGATGTTCATGCTCCTCTTTAGACTTAGAATAGATAAGTATGTCATCCAAGAATACTATGACAAACCTATCCAAATAATTTTTGAATATGCCATTCATTAAGCACATAAAGATAGTTGGTGCATTGGTCAGTCCAAATGGCACCACTACAAATTCATAATTCCCATACCTGGTTCTAAAAGTTGTCTTAGGAATGTCTTCTTCCTTGATTCTTACCTGATGGTATCCTGACCTCGGGTCAATCTTTGAAAATATATTTTCTCCCCTTAGCTGATCAAATAGATCATCAATTATGGGTAGAGGATACTTGTTCTTTATGGTACATTTGTTTAGTTGTCGAAAGTCAATACACAGCCTCAAGGTTCCATCCTTCTTTTTGACAAAAAGTACTAGTGCTCCCCAAGGTGAAACACTTGGACATATGTACCCTTTCTTCAACAATTCCTCCAACTGCATTTGTAATTATTTTAACTATGGTGTGCTCATTCTGTAAGGTGTTTTTGACACTGAGGCAGCTCCAAGCACTAAATCGATTGATAAATCTATCTCCCTTCTTGGTGGAAACCCTGGTATTTCTTGGAATACATCCTCAAATTCTTGTAGTACCGAGAAATCTTCAAGGCTTGGCCCCTTTGTATCAACTCGCTCTTCCACATGAGCTGCATACATTTGACATCCTTTCCTAAAACACCCTTTCAGTTGTAAGGCTGAAATCTCCCTTATAGAGATGGGTCTTGGAACTCTTTTCACAGTGTTATGATTTCCATCTTCATCACGACAGGTAAATGTCTTGCTATGACAATCTAGGATAGCATGATGCTTGTCCAACCAATCCATTCCAATCAGAATATCATAAGACCCCAATGGTGTGATATTTATATCAATACTAGTATTCACGCCATTAAGAATTATGGAACAACTTCTAACCATATCATGGATTCTCCTTTTGGTTCCAGTGGCTAACTGAACCAAACTTGATTTTCCAAGCTTACTTTTCTCCAAATGTAATCTATCCACTATTTTAGAATCAATGTAACAATGACTTGCTCTTGAATCAATTAAAATGGCAACAGGTTGAATTATGATCTTACCTTCCACCTCGATCATATTAGACTGGTACTTTGCTTGTCGATCATCTAAAGATGCATAGATTCTTCCCATATCTTCGACTGTTGTAGCCTCTTGGATGTTGTGCATAGTCTTCACTCTGTCTTTTCTGTGTGGGCAATCCTTGTACAGGTGATCTTCCTTGCATTCCCAACATTGGATTGGTGGTCTTCCCCTTTTTCTCAAGGAATCTTCTTTCTTGGATTCCCCTTTAGCATAATGATCTTGACGATTTCTATTATTCTCATTCCTATTGAAGGGAGGTTTAAATACATTCCTCCTCTGATCAAACTTCTTATTCTTCTTGTCCTTCCAAGATTTCTGTAGAGATTCTCTTCCCTGGCCTTTCTCATACAGGTATTTATCCTTCATGATGGCTTCAGTCAAGGTCTTGGGCTCATCATACTTGATCTTTTCCTTATAAAAGGTTGGCAGTCCACTTAGAAATCTATGTATTTTCACTTTCTCATCACCAATGTACCTGACATACTTTATCAATCCCAAGAACTTCTTCTCGTACTCATTCATAGTCATGCTTCCTAGTTCAAAGAACTCCTACATTTTCTTGTCATAGAAATTCTCTAAGAGGTACTCCTTCTGGAAGTACTTCTTGAACTATTTCCAAGTGATCCTACTTTCATTAATATGTTCCACTTTCTTCAGTTGGTCCCGCCACATTGCAGATTTTCCGTGTAAATGGTAGGTGGAAATCCTATCTTCCAGTTTTGATGAATAGTTATGCAACTGAAAATATATCTGGAGTCCAAGCAACCATGCCTCGACATCATCTTCTCTTTCTCTTTCACCATCAAAGGAAGGTGGCTTGAGCTTCCTCAACTCTCCTTGCAAATTGTCTACCTCGTGTTTCCTTCTTTGGTGTCTAACAGGAGACACCTCTGGACTGCTTAAGGAATATTCAGATGCACAAAAATTTATTGTCGAGTAAGGAGGTGAGTGGTGTCTATGAGCTCGGCTAGCACTTCTGGAATAATCATCTCTTCCACGATCATCTCTTCTTTCATGAAACCTGCCTTCTTCCTCTTGTCTTGAGTTTGATCCCTTCTTCGTTTGCCTCTACAACTGATTTAAGCTCTGCAACACTCGAGCATTTATCTGAATTTTCTCTCTCATTAGTCTCTCATTGTCTTCTTTGTAGCTCTGCACTTATATCTTCAAGCTTCTTATAGTTTCTATTAACGTTTCATACATCTATTGGACTCTGTCTCTGCATTACCAACTCTAGTATTATGGCCTTTGACCTCCTTATCATGACTGGAGGCTCCCTCACCTTCTTCCATTTCCTCAATACGCATCTTGAGCTGATGTTTTTAAACCCCTTAATTCTACAAAATGTGCAAGTGACCGTTTTGTTAGAATTAAGCATATGATAAGCAAAATCATCAACAATGCTACAGATCCTTTTCTTCTTAATTCATGAAGAACATGTATATATCAATATTCACCATATAACACTTCCATGTTATCCCTTCACCGATACAGAATTTAATTATGCATGGGCGCTCCCTTCAAACCACTTCCCCAGGTGACCACAGCTTGAAACCGCGGTCCCAGTTCCTCCTGGTGCTTTTTGTGTTAGAAATTACTATATCGGAGATTGTGCAGTTGAGAATCGATCCAGGGTTGATATCGACGGTCAACAGTAATTGCGGGCTGACAACGTGCCTGCTCTTTATCAGGCTCTATGTCCCTGTAATCTGAAAAGTGCTTGCCCACACCTCCTTTAAATAGCGGTCATTGATCCATTGTCCTAACGAGATCAACGGCATTGGAAAATAGCAGGCTACGAACTAGCACATCCGCTAATTTTTCCTCCTCTCCCCGCAATGGTTCCCCACCGTCAATCTTTCATTCCCAGATCAACGGCTATCCATGAGTCCTACTTCCTTAGCACCCTATCCCCATCTCACACCAACAGGCGCTAGCTCCTTCCTTGCCTATGACCTTGGGATGTGACCCAGGGCTTACCCTCCTGGTGCTTCACAACTTCGTAACCCTCATCCAAGACTAGATCAATGGTCCTCATCCTCATTCATGATCAACGATCGAAATCCACTTCAGGATTCCACGCTTCGGGAGTTTGGCGCTTTCCACCCCGATTTTCTCCTGGATTACTCTGTACCCGAAGCTCTGGATCAGGCGCCACACGTCCACCTCAAATCAATGGCTCTAGTCCACTTCGAGACTTCGTCCCTTTGGGAGTCTCAACTTTTCCCACTAGCTTCCTCCCGAGACGTTTCCACCCGAATTTCAATATCTGTCGACATGTTTCCTCTCACAGGTCAGTGGCTGTGAAACGCTTTGGCTCTTCAAGCTTCGAAAGTTTTGAACTTTTCGCTTTCACATATTCCCGGGGTGCTTTCACCAAAATTCAACGATCCTTCGATGCACATTATATTCTCCTTCTTGGAGTGCCCAGTATCCGGATTGCACGACCTGTCGCCACATGGCGAAATACTAGAAGCGGACATGTGGCCCAATCAGGTGGGTGACATGTGTCACGTTCTAACTGACATTTCAAGCATCCACATGATCAAAACTTACTGACATGTGGCACACATCCCATGTTCCCACGTCATCCTAGGTGACATCCGCAAGCCACATCACCTCATAAATTTTGAGGTCCACATCACCTCCAGGTGACGTCATCATGCCCCACCACTTCGACTCTTCGAGCTTCGGGAGTTTCCACACTAGCACACTTCCAATTATCCCGAACTCTGAATTCCCGAACTGGCCAATCTGTCACCATGTGTCTCCCTTATCGGACGGTCTATATTAACTCCAGACTTCAAGACTTTGGAAGCTACCATTGCGTGGATCAATGGTTCTTGTTGATTGGAGATCGATGGTCCTCCATTACTTCAGGACTTTGGGTAAATCTCAACCCTCAATTTTTTTTTGAAATTCATTTATCTGAAGCTCATGTTCTACCAATGCGTGTCACCCGCAGATTGACGGCTACGATTTCTTCGGGCCTTCAGACTTCGAAAATATCAACTCTTAACTTCTCCTCGCTCAATTTTTCCTGGAGCGTTTTATCCAAAACACACGATCGATTGGCACATGTCCTCCTACAGATCGGCGGTCCCCAACTACTTAGGCTATTCAGAGTTTCGATGTTTGATCACTAACATGTCACATCACTTAATTCCTTTCAATTTGCGGTGGCACGCATCAGCGGTTTGGATTAAGCTGCCTTTCACCCCGCAATTCTCCTGACACTGACACATAACTCCTCGGTGAAACCGTGGTTTGGATTGTGGGACTACCTTGAGGAATTATCTCCCTTGCAACTTGGTTCCCCGCAATGCCTCTTGGTCATTGATATCTCTCTCCAATGAGATCCGATGGTTGTGACTTAACCCTTGCTTCCTTTTCATTAGGCGACCCTTGTTCACCTACCCTCCAATCCAATGATCCTGAATCTCTCCTAATCCCACAGTGGTGATCGCTCCTGAATTCGAAGGGGATGGTCACGATCCTTCGAACCCCTTATAATGAATCTCTGACATTCTAACTCTTGCGTAGATTCTACAATGCCATTCTTCCTAAGATTTTCGACTTCACAATCAGAGTTCAATCTCAACCATGAGACTCTGACCAACAGACCCGGCCCATACCGGCCCAATGTTTCAACCATAAGTTCTAACACCAATTTGTAACATCCCCAGCCAACCACAGGTCGGGGTATGCTACCTTCAAGCCCACCCTTGGACTTCTTTCTCTTACCGATACCTTATTTTCATAATAAGGACGCATAAAATAAAAGGTTTAACGATGTGCACAGTAATATCCAGCAAGCATGCATAATCTAAGATTCAGTTAAACGATAAATAAAAATACACAGCATAATACATTCATGTACAAATAATAATATCACAACAGAGAGAACTTAGCTTTATAAAATATGACACCAACTGGTTGCAGACCAAGGGTGTTCCACCCAACCATAGACACTACTGCTCCAAGTCTCAACAGCAGTGCCACCCCCGAGCCAGGGTTATGGATCCACAAGGATGGTTCCAGAGTGTTACTTGGCTTCCCAAACCAATCAGCACTCAAGCTCTCATAGGTTTCTGAGTACTCACAACAATCCAAGTACCCAACTCTCTTCTACCCAGCCTGCACCACCCAAGAGAATGGACCTCCACCCTTCTCTGCCATGCAATCCCTCAAGCGGTCTTTCTCCTTCTAGGGTTCCAGCACAACTGGTCCATAATATCAATGTTGGAACTCTTAGGACTCGCACCTACGAACAAAATAGGATACAGGCCAACGCATCTCAGACATGCATGCCTCAAGTCATGGTTGGACCACACCAGCGACCCCTACAGCCAACAGTATCGTGGCTAGTCTTTGACAGTTCATTTCCCTTTTCCAAGCCAAAAATGCAGGTGAGGATGGATCAATGAAATGAGTAAGTGAGTGAACCCATGCGGGAGGGAAAGAATGGAATGAATGAAGAAGTGAAGGAGTGAACAAGCCAATAACCAACCCCCAAATCAGACCAGGGATGGGTTTAAGTATTTTCGTGGGGAATCAAGAACCTCATGGCCTTCCCCAAGAAGCTCACATAATCGATCCCCTCCCTTAGACAAAAAGGATAATTAAAATAGGAATAAACATTTAGCCCCTCAAGCCCCCTCTCTTGTGGAACCATAGCCCCCTATAACTCTAGTTTGTGTCTGTCTAACAGCCAACGATGTGTTTATTATTAATAATGATCAAAACATTACATTTCTTGGGCACACTGGCCCTTTAATAATTGTTTGGGCACTCTGTCCTCTCAGTATTGTAACAATACATTATTTAAAATGGGGTTTCAAAACCTAGGGTGTTACAACGGAGAAAAGGTGTGGGGCTAATCCCCAACCCTCAGTTCATACTACACCACATATGACCACTCATTAATTGTTGGCACGAGAACTCTCCAGCACATATCCCCCCAGTTCTTACACCATACAACCTTTGCATATAACCAATGGCGCGAAATTTAACACACCAACGGTCATGTTTCCACGTGCCCAACCAAGTGTCACCACAAACACACGTGCGGGGATGTGTGCAATAGTTTAGCCACAGAGTGTCAGGTATGGTGCCTAGGGCCTAGACACCTGGGTAGCATGTGACCAACACCTCTTCCCAAGGGGGCGCTAATCGTGCTAACCATTCGACAATTTTACACGGATTGTGAGATGCGTGGTGTGCTGGTTTTTTGGTCCAGTAACGCTACAGGAGCCGGGTTAGTGACACACATGTGTGAATTGGAGAACCACAAATAGCAAACTTGAAGGGGGAATTTTCCAGGAAGATAACTTCTTCATTTTTTGGCCAAACCAAGTGCAGAAAGAGCCCAGATAGTGATTTTTGGATGTTCTGGAGCCATTGGATCCATCTATTTGGCATTTTGAGCATTGTAAAGCATTGTTTTTAGCACTTTGAGAAAATAATTAAAAATATCCATTGGAAGATGGACCAGGATATGTAGCCCAAGAGAGGGGTGAACTCCTTTATCATTTGTTGTGTTATGTGTTTATTGATGGTTGTTATTTGTTGGTTATTATGTGAATCTTAAGTGTGAAAAATCTCTATTTTATGTGTTTTCAAATTGATCCTTTTTCCCAATCACACATAATTAACACTTACAAATATTTTAAAAGATACAAGTCTTCTTCATTTTTAGATCAACAAGGACACTCTAAACACATTCCATGTTGAATAATTTATCCCAATACTCCATTCTATCATAGTAGGGACCATAAACATTTAGGACCAATATTTCTTTCCCCATATCCATTAATAATAAGGTTACCTCTAAGACCATAGGAAAGGCCCAGGAGTTAGATAGGTTATATGAAGACTTTTTCCATCTAGTTATATTCCCACTAGATCTCCAAATTATATCAACAATGTAACTAAACTCCCACCCAATCATAAATTTTGAGAGTTCCTAAATTACTTCCCCCCCCTCCATCATTATCTCAAGCACATGAAAGCTCAAGTAGCTTCATGTGAGAGGTTATATACAATTGTGATGTATTGCTATATCATATAATAAAGTATTGTTCGTTAGGATCTCATGACTTGTGTATGTCTCTATCTATGCCTATGTGTGTGTATGTATCTTCTATGATGTCTATGTAAGGATCTAATGGTAAATCTCCCTGATTTTCCCTAGATTACAACATTGGTTCCATTTCCGGTAGTACTAGACTTGGGCATGTAGAAATTTACATAAATGCCAACTCTACAAGACATACGTGAATAGTGGGAGCACGAAATTGAGAACTACATCAAAAATTACACAAGAAGGAACAACCTCTCACTAGTAGAAGCACAGTCACAATTCTTTTCAGAGACACACGAAAGATTCCTTGAAGCTATCCCAAAATCCCTGTTGCAACACATTAATAGATCGGGTAATGTGTAATCTGAAAACCGATGATAATTTAGGCCTAAAGTTATCGAATGGAGGAATAAAAAATATGCACGACTAGATCGAAAGAATTATTGAAGACTATATTTCAGAACAAGCCATTGAAGATCGAATGTCTCTAAATAAAATAAAAGAAAAATTTTACACTAGATTACACGAAGGATTTTTTTGCACAGTTCTGACACTCCTTCATAAATTCCTCCTCGACAAGGGAGTCGGTGACATCATCGAATACTGACCCAAACTAGGCACATTGTTACCAAAAAGTAATTTCCAAGAAAGAGATGAACAATGGGAAGTATTTATTGACGCAAAGTGAAAAGATACAAGAGAATCCTAGGACTATTTCTTGAAGAAATAAACATGACTAACGTTACCGACCTAGAGTAAGTTGGTTCTGCAATGGGGGGTTGATCAAAATTGTGAGATGCCATAAATAAATCATACATGAAGTAGTGTTTTCCAAACCTAAATTTCGTCGAGAGGGAAGCATGCACATAACAAATCCACATATATCCAGAAAATAGAATGGGATAAAAGACAACATAAAAGAGAAGAACTTTGTAACCAGTGGTACAGCCAAAAGTTTAATAGAAAAATGATCTGGAAGGGTCATCCTGGTAGAGAACGTGAGTAGCCTGAGTCAGAAATAGATCGACCAGAGCTGGAAATAACAACAACCTCGACGACCCCTAACAGAAGTAGCAATGCACAGTTGAACATCCATCAACCGGACGACGAACCAAAAAGCACAAACTACTAAGAATCTAGATCAGCTATACATACTTCTCCCGCACCGGAAACCAACCCAAAGATAAGGGAATTTATCCAATAGAGACTTCGGATAGATGACCAATCTACAATATTATAGTACATAATGGATGATCATATAAACCTATGAGACACACTCATTGTCAGGCCATAAAAAAATTAAGTTAACAATATGCTTATCCAAATTAAGGATCTCGTCGACTCGACCCCGCTTCCAAATCTAATTTCAAAATAAGAAATTAATCATAGTCATGAAGCGACACACCCTTTGGAACGAAGGTTAGTCGAATATAAGATCAAAGCTCTCAAATTGAGGAGGCATTCTCTATATTTAAGAAGAAACAGTTGTTTCTCGATGATATGAAATCGGTTCTTAGTAATTTACACCTTGAATTCGATTTTAACAAGATCTTTTCTGACAATGCATGTGAATTATGTGAGTGCTAAAAAAACTTAAATAATGAAGAGAACTTGCAGAAAACAAAAAGAGGCAAACCATAAATAGAATGAACACCAAAAATTGATAACGAATTTTGGCAAATCAGCCTACGTCTCCGGGCCTTTAGCTGTAGTGTGGGAGGCTTCTTTATTATTCCTCAATGCTCAAAAATCTGCTTCGAAATTACATCACTCAGTTCTCTGACTGACTCAGTTGTACTCTTCTTTGTCTCAGGAACCCGATGCAACAAATGACACTCAAAAAGGCGGAGTAGAACTCCTTGAAGAAGCCTCACAAGCTTAGCTACTCTTCTAGCTTGGTTGCCTAAGATGGCTTTAGACTTCACAAATTCTCCTTGAATTTGTTTCCAAACTACCTTCTAATATGTTGTTCAATACCTCCTCGAATAGACTCAAACAAGCCTCACTGAGATCCCCTCTCAAATGGGCTCAAACAAGCCACCTACACAATGAGGACAGGCCAACAAGCCTTTCTTCTGAAAACTCCCTCTCCTCACTCTTGTTTCAAGAGTCACTTGTGACTTGTTTCAAAACTACATAATGCTTGGTTTATATATTAATTTAGTTGGGGGTCACATCCCAACTTCCTCCCAAAATATGGCCTCAAACTAGGCTCAAATCCTCCAAAATTGGGCAAAAATCCATTAAAATCGGCATAAAAATCATTAAAAATCCAATTCTAAAGTGGAAAACCCACTTTTGCACCCAAATTAGGTGTGTGCCCCCTATTCAACCAAGATCATGGTCATATGGGTGCCATGTGGCCGAGCACTGGCACTATATCCCCTGGTCTTCGCACCTGGTCATGTGGGATGCTGCCATATGGCCAAGTACTGCCCGAACAACCACTCATACCCCCTTTGAACTGGCTCCTGGTCATGCGCCTTGGTCATTGGGCTAGCCCCACCGACTGGGCACTGTCCCTTAACTCCAGTGCATATCAACTTTAAAACAAATATATGCCACATGTTATAACAAGTAACAAAGTAGCTCAGGTTGATAGTGCATGGATGTTAGGTTGTTTCCAAGCCCGAAGATTGGGGGTTCGATCCACCAAAAGTGAATTTTTTTTTAATTGGCCTTCATTGGCCTTGTCTGGGGTGACACATGGCACCACAAGATTGGTCCACGTGTCAAGCCCCCATTGGCCCATACTGTTGAGTCATCCAACACGGTCACCCTGCCAACTCACCTACACAGTCAGCACTGTATGCCATGTCAATACCACATGTCTTTTTTAAATCCACGTGTCATGTTGTCACTCACCCACGTGTCCTCATCTGAGCCTGCCACATGTCATCCGTACATCCACGTGTCAACTTTTTACTGGTCCAAATCGACCCCTGAAAATGCCAAATCTAATTGCCACGTGGCACACCCTGATGCTACCAGTGTCCTATTGATGTCATCTGCCACCTGTCATGTTGACGTACTGCTGACGTCAGTAGTACGAATTGTTGACTTGACTTTGACTTTTTGCATGTTTGACCTGAACTTCAGATCGCAATATCTTTCCCATACAGAGGCCATTTTCGAAACAAAATATATTGTTGGAATCAGCGCGATGAGCAGTACACAATGGTTTTGGTTTCATCCAAACCCGAGAGCTTCAAATTTTCGGCCTTTTTGGATCCATTTGGATCACACCTCCCCATTGAGACCTTTTGGTCCTCCAAAATGTTATTACATCAATCGACTAAAATAAACAATAAATATTCTAGACTCAACAAAACATTAACTAGACTCAGTAAGTGATTTCATACATCAAATCACTTTTATTACATCAAGTAGACTAGACATTGACTCAATGAAATATTTACATATGTGGCATAGAATCTACCAAGTTCCAAGCAAATGACCCATCTCTTATCGATGGAGTTTCCCGATCATTCTTTTGCTCTTCTACAACATCCTTCTTTTGCTTTAGCACTTCAGGATTTTTGGAGCGTCTCAACTCTGGATGCAGCTTCCAACAACTATTTTCATAATGCCCATTCCTTTGACAATGTGAGCAATAATTTTGTGTTGGGACGTATTTAATGAATCCTTTCATGGACTGAGCTAAATCCCCATTGGATTTTCTCGACTCTTGTCTTGGTTGTGCTGGATTCGCATGCAGATTCTTCTTGACCTGTAGTGTTGCATCATCCTATCTTGGTGTACTCCTTGTCACCATGAGCTTCTTTCTATATACCTTTTTCTTCCAGCATACTGCAACACAATGGTTATGACTGCTGCAAAATGTACATGGAATTATTCTTTTTACAAGTTCCATGACCCGAGCATGTTCATCATTAAAGGTAGGTGAAGGAGATTTATACCTTTCAACCTTTTTACCATTCTTTTGCGACTCATTGTTCCCGTCATTGCTTGCTTGAGCTTCTTGCTTGCCTTTAAGAGTTCAAATCCATGTCGATTTCAGTTCTCGATACCAATCCCAACAATGGTCAACATTGTGTCTGAACTTTTGACAATGTGTACAACAAACCACTGGATTGTTGTCATCAATAGACTCTTCTGTGTATCCCAATCCTTCATGGAGTGGTCGTTCTCGCACCTCGATAGGCTTAGCTCTGCCTTGGCCATGCTTTCCAAGACCTTGTCCTTTCATGTAGCCAAACTTGGATAGAATCTTCATATCAATTCCTTTGGTATGCTTTTCAAAAGTGGAAATCTTGTGATCAGCTGACTCCAATTCCTGATTAGCTACAGGAGAAGCTGGAGTATACTGAGTACTTTCTGTTGGCGAGGAAAATATGCCCATGGCCTCTCCAATTGACTTCTCCTCAATTGGAGTAGAGGGAATATATGAATCCTCCTCATCTGATTTCCCACAGAATGGATGAATTTCATCATCCTTGACAGGAATCAGACTCCTAACTAAAGGACTTCTTCCAACTGGTCTTTCTTCTATTGCTAACACCAATGTTCATAGCCTTTCCTTATCTTCTTCAAGGATTTGTACCAATATTCTCAGCTCGACATTTTCTCACTGAATCTGTTGATTGATCTGCTCCATTTCCTAGATTCTATCTCTCTTCAAGATTTTCCCCATGCTTATTCACAATTCTTGCAATATAGTCAGCCTGCTATGATACCACTTGATCTGAAATCGATGCTTAGTAATTTACACATTGACTTCAATTTTAACAAGATCTTTTCTGACAATGCATGTGAATTATATGAGCAATAAAAAAACTTAAAGAATGAAGAGAACTTGCATAAAACATAAAGAGGCAAACCATAAACAGATTGAACACCAGAAATTGATAACAAAATTCAACAAATTTGCCTATGTCTATGGACCTTTAGCTGCAATGTGGGAGGATTCTTTATTATTCCTCAATGCTCAAAAATATGCTTCAAAATTACATCACTCAGTTCTTTGACTGACTCAGTTGTACCCTGCTCTGTATCAGGAATCCGATGCAATAGACGATACTTAAAAAGGTGGCGTACAACTCTCGGAATAAGCCTCACAAGCTCAATTATTCTTATGGCTTCGCTGCCTAAGATGGATTTATCCTTCACAAATTCTCCTTGAATTTGTTGCCAAACTTCCTTCTGATCTATTGTTCAAGACCTCCTCGAACAGACTCAAAAAAGCCTCACCAAGATCCCCTCTCAAATGGGCTCAAACAAGCCACTTACACAATGAGGACAGGCCAACAAGCATTTCTTCTGAAAACTCCCTCTCCTCACTCTTTCTTCAAGAGTCACTTGTGACTTGTTTCAAAACTACATAATTATTTTTTTATATAGTATTTTATTTGAGGGTCACATCCCAACTTCCTCCCAAAATTTGGTCTCAAACTGGGCTCAAATCCTCCAAAATTGGGAAAAAATCCATTAAAATCAACATAAAAATCATTAAAAATCCAATTCTAAAGTGGAAAACCTACTTTTGCACCCAAAATAGGCGTGTTCCCCCTATTCAACTGAGCTCCTGGTCATATGGGCACCATTTGGCAGAGTGTTGGCTCTATATCCCCTGGTCTTTGCTCATGTTCATGTGGGATGTTGCCATATGGTCGAGTACTAAGCTCGAACAACCACCCGTGCCCCCTTTGAACTGGCTCCTGGTCATGCACCTTGGTCGACGGGCTAGCCCTATCGACCGAGCACTATCCCTTAACTCCGGTGCATATCAACTTTAAAACAAATATATGCCACATGTTATAACAATTAACAAAGTAGCATGGGTGGCTAGCACGTGGATGTTAGGTCGTTTCCAAGCCCGAAGGTCGGGCGTTCGATCCGTCGAAAGTGAAAAAGAAAAATTACTTGGCCTTCATTGGCCATATCCAGGGTGACACGTGGCACCACATCATTGGCCCGTACTGTTGAGTCATCCGACACAATCACCCTGCCAACTCACCTGCACAGTCAACACAGTATGCCATGTCATTGCCACATGTCTTTCATACAACCATGTGTCATGTTTTTATTGGCCCACATCATGATCGTACATCCATGTGTCCTCATCTAAGCCTACCACGTGCCATCCATACAACCACGTGTCAACTTTTTACTGGTCCAAATCGACCCTGAAAATGCCAAATCTGACTTCCATGTGGCACGCCCTGATGATGACACCTTTCCTACTGCAATAATCATGAAATCATGCTGACGCCATCTACCACCTTCCATCCTGATGTATTGTTGACGTTCGCAATATGAACTATTGACTTGACTTTGACTTTTTGCCTGTCTGACCTAAACTTCAGATCATGATATCTTTCGCATACGGAGGCCATTTTCGAAACCAAATATACCATCAGAATCAGCACAGCGAGCACTACGCAATGGTGTTGTTTTCATCCACATCCGAGAACTTCTAATTTTCGGCCTTTTTGGATCCATTTGGATCACTCGAGTACCATCCAATAAAGGAGGCAAACAAAAAACTAACAGGGGATTCGACATCTCAGTCGAAAGTTGGGGTAGCTCATATACCAATAAAACTAAGCATTCTTAACAAGAAAGTCATAATGGGATTTAACAACATCCGAATTTATGAAGGAGAGGAGGACCCAAAACACCATTGGTTCGTGTGTGAAAAATTCTAGGATGTTATTGACATTACAGATGAAGACAAGAAAATGGCACAATTCAGAGCTTCTCTGTGGCTCCGCACTTTAACATGGTTTATGAACTTCATGAAAAATCAAACTCGCTCAAAAGAAGAAATAAATAATAGATTCTTAACATTTTTTAAAATTCAACATGTTACACATTTGGCGGCCCAAAAGTTAAAACAAATAAAACAAATACCAGGTGAGTCAGTAAGAGAGTATGATAAAATATTCGAAGACCTCTTAAGCCAAATTTTGACAACAATTGACCAAAGATTGTTGGTCGAGTGGTATGTAATCGGGATACTGCCACGAATATATTCTCCGCTATGCTTATACAAGATAACTTGTTGTGAATATGCATTACAGAAAGCACAGCGAGTCGAGTCGACTTCTTCAATGACGGAGAGACTTGAGGAGAAAATAGAATATTTACAATAAACATCAAAAATCTATCTATACGATGGAGCGAAGTATGGTGTGCTACATGCCTTGTGGAAGGATATACAAAGAATAATTGTCCCCTCACCCAGTGCACAACAACAATAGACGTTCACCGAATACAAGCTCAAAAATATTGTAACATATGTGAATGTTTGTACCGATCACACTGTACAAGATTGTCCACATAATATGAAAAACACAAAGTGGTGTCATATCTATGAATATTTTGATCATCGAACATCAGAAAGCCATTTAAACTCTCGGACTCAAACTAATGTACGAACCGTCTACCATGCAGAAACCATCGATCAAACAAACAATTATGGTCGAAGAGATGACTACTATGGTCGTGGTCGAGGTCGAGGAGGTCACCATAGATTCAATGGTCGAGGTTGAGGTCGTGGACGACCATACTATTTCAATTGTTGGAAAGATGATCACATCAGTCCATATTTCCCTATCAAAGATAGAATTGATTTGAAATTTTGAAATATATGAGGCGTTGGAGATCACTCTTTAGAAGACTGCCCAATAGTACTCAACAAAATCATGCCAAGAAAAAATGTTAATCTACTACATGCAGTATCCAATGAGGAGGCGATGAACTCAAAAAACTTACATATCATTACAATGTTGGGTGCAGGAAGAGATATTAACACTCCACTACAAGATCACCAAAGAAGGAAAGCTAATACCTTCCCAAATCCAGACAAAGAAGAGAAAATCATGAGAGAAGCTATTAATTTCTTCAATAATTCCACAGAAGATCAACAAAACTTGGGAAGATGAAATGAAGACACCATCCAAGAATTTTTTCATCTCCTAAAATAAAAACATTCAGTAGGTCGACTACTGGACCTACTCAACATATTACGCGAATACAAAGACGGTCAGAGATCGACCAAGGATGCAAGGCACCTCTCTTATAAACATAAATATTATGATCCATGAGTTGAATTGGAGATTGAGGGCATGATGGTCAATCAGGTGGTCGTTGATTTTGGATCTCAAGTAAATATTTTCCAAGAGAAACATGGATACGAATGGGTCGACCCACCCTAGCACCCACGATGAACTATCTTAAATTAGTCGATCAAAGATTAATATAATTGATTGGAATATTGAGAAATGTAGACACTCAAATTATGGGAATACTGACTTCGGTCAACTTTGAAGTAATCGACCTCATCGAAGGAATGCCAGCATATGCAGCTCTTGTCGGTTAACCATGGGGCTAAGAAATGAAAGCAACTATATTCCTTGAAAGAGATAGAATTAAGTTGAAAGGGAGTGGGAGGAAAATAATCATTCCTTTGCATCCAAAGGAAGGAAAACCATGGATGGAGTCATGGGATGAAGATCAAGAAGCCCGGTTCCTATACCAGATAAACAAAAATCAAAGAGACTATGTAGAAACGATTGCAAAAGGAGAAATTTTGAGAGAATCTCCCATGTCGTTCGGGCATAATTCCAACTATGCCTTATATAACTGACAAATTAATAATTACAAAGCACATGTGAAAGATTTTTGGTCTATTTAAATTATTCCAAAAAAACATCTTAGGATGTGCTACTCAATCTAGGCCATACCAAAAGTATATGAAAAACAAACACGACAAACTCCCACTCTTATATCGACTAACAGTGAAATAATCAAACCCTTACGATACAATGAATGATATGCACCTTCGACTCATGTCGAAGAAGTAGAAAAATCCATAGGAGAGAAAGGGAGGATGCAAATTCTTGTGGAAACCTTCACAGGCCAAGTTGCAAGATGGTGGGAAACACATTCCTCTAGATTACAAACATGGACGACTGTGTCGACGTACTTCGTTGAACGATTTGAAGATAAGAAATTATCCAAAGGCATGGATATTCCCACCTTTAAAACTCAGTATGACCCAGTAGAGCATACTCAACGCTTTGAAAACGAGTGGAGAAAAATAGGATCTAAAGATGAAAGGGTGTGGCCCCATATGTTTCCAAGTAGATTAGATGAAATACCAAACAAATGGTAT
The DNA here is from genome assembly GCA_009831015.1 of Picea engelmannii. NCBI lineage: Eukaryota > Viridiplantae > Streptophyta > Pinopsida > Pinales > Pinaceae > Picea > Picea engelmannii. Next base: position 66,737 of record ML803390.1, read on the forward strand.
AAGATTGAAGAAGCTTGTGGCCATACATCAAATTGGGCTAAAATTAAAGAAAAATTTGTGCAAGACTTTGAATTTAATTCAGAAGAGGAACACTTGAGAGATGTAGTGAAACAAATAAAAATATTTCTAGAAAATCCATCACCGGTTGTACAGAAGGAAAAATAAAAGATGTTGGTCGATTTAGGATCGACATCAACTTGCAATTTTTTGTCGGTGGAAAACAAAGAAATCCCGACCACATGGAGGATTGACATGGAAAATATAAAATGGCCAGGACAAAGCTTCCAATGGAAAAAAGACCACCCGGCATTGCAAAACCATGTGAAGTCAGTGATAAATATAGCCATGGAACAAAAAGAAGACCAAGAACAACCCAATTTCCCTGAAATCTTCACAAAAATTGAAGAAGGTGAACTCTACCTCGATGAAGTGAAACCGCCAGAATGGATGGATGCAGAAATCAAAACAAAATAATTTGACATATCAAATGACAATAGACAAAAAATGGTATGAATGGGTAACTATTGGACTGAAAAACAAACAGCTAACATAGTCAACCTATTAAAAGAATATCAAGACGTTTTTGGGGGCAACTACAAGGACTTGAAAGGACTTGTAGAGGAAATGGGAGAAATGAAGATTGAACTTATTCCAGGAGCAAATCCAATCAAAAAATGACCGTACAAATTAGCTCATAAATATAAACCAATCAACCAAAAAGATATCAAAGGAAAACTACAAGCCGGTATTATTTACCCTATTGACAAGGAAAAATGGGAAAGTACCATGGTGGTGCAACCAAAGAAACACGATCCCAAAAAATTAAGAATTTGTTTCAATTTTTGGGGACTCAACAAATTGACCATGAAAGATTTGTCCCCACACCCTTTTCTGATGAAATCATCAATGAATTCATTGGTCATGAATACTACTCATTCACTGACAGGTTCTCATGTTATAATCAGGTTCCAATAGCAAAAAAACATCAGCCAAAAACAACATTTGTCTCATAATTTGGATCCTTCGCCTACAAAGTCATGCCATTCAGATTGAAGAATGTGCTAGTGGTTTTTTCAAGAATAGTTGTTAAGGAATTTCAAGAGTATATCTATAAAACTATGGTTGTGTATTTCGATGACTGGACAATATATAGTCTATTCAAAAATCATACACAATGGCTTCGACTTATGCTAGAACGTTGTAGACAAATTCAACTATCATTAAACATCAAGAAATGCATATTTTCCACACCAATTGGAATCCTACTAGGACATGTGGTCTGTAAAGAGGGAGTAAAGGTCGACATGACAAAGATTAAAATTATCCTCGATCTAAAGCCACCTGTGAATCAAAAACAAATCAAAATTTTATTGGGACACACTGCATATTATAGGAAGTTTATACGCCACTATTCAGACATCACCTTTCCAATAGATGAGCTCTTGCGAAAATATGTTGAGTTTACATGGAGCCAAGATTGTCAGGAATCCTTCGAATTCTTAAAGAAGAAGTTGGTCGAAGCCACCATTCTAAAATTTCCAGACTGGTCGAGAAAATTTCATGTCCATGTCGATGCATCCAATGTTGTTGTTGGGTTGATATTAGCACAACCATACGACGATACAGTTGATCATCCAAATGCATATGAAAGTCGAAAATTGAATAAGGTAGAAAGAAATTATTTGACTACGGAAAGGGAAGCCCTAGCAATGATATTTTCTCTACAAAAGTTCTATCACTACTTACTTGAAAATCCCTTCACATTTTTTACAGACCATCAAGCACTGAAATACTTGGTCAATAAACCAGTCCATCAAGGAAAGATTTGTCGTTGGTTACTCTTATTTCAAGAATTTGAATTTGAAATAATCATACAACCAGGGAAAAAGAATGCCTGACCTAACCACCTATCACGACTGGAAATAGGAGAAGACCCAACATGCATCGATGATGATCTCTCTGATGCACATTTATTTCGAGTCGAAGTTTCCCCTAAAGAGTTAGAAGATATCGCTAATTTCCTAGAAGAAGGAAAGGCCCGAGAGGACCTCCCAACAAGCAAAAAGAAATTTCTAGCCCTCAAAGTTGCACCTTTCAAAGTCATATAAATGAATATTTATACAAAATGAGAATTGATGATGTCTTAAGAATATGTGTACCAGAGCACAAAAGGGATGATATTATCAACGAAGCTCATGTAGGAGTAGCCACGAGGAACTTTTAGGCCGACATGACAACCAGAAAGATACTACAAGCAGGCCTATGGTGGTCGAATCTGCATAAATCTTGTCAGGACCAAGTAAGAAAATGTGATAGTTGTCAAATGCTTGGACGACCTACGTGGAAAAATGAAATTCCACTAAGTTCAATAAACCCCAACCGAGCATTCGAAATAGGGCTTACAAATTCATCGAGCCATTTCCACAGAGGGAAAGAAGAATCAATTCCAAGTATATCATTACTATGGTTGAATATGTGACTAAGTGGGAAGAAGATGAGCCACTCGAATCTTGTACTAAAGAGATAGCAGCAAAATTCATATACCAGAAAATAATTACAAGGTTTGGTTGTGCTCTGACATTAATAAGTGACCAAGGAACTCACTTTGTGAATGAAACAATCAAGTTCCTACTGGAAAAAATTTTGATCGACCATAGAAGAATGAAAACTTACCATCCACAATAAAACAGGGCGATAAAAGCATTTAACAAAGTATTACACAAAGGACTCACAAATATATGTGGCCTCAACAAAGACGATTGGGATGAAAATATTCCTACGGTCCTCTGGGAATATAGATCAACATACAAACGATCGACTGGGAAGACTCTGTTCAAGCTCATCTATGGACAAGAAGTTGTTATCCCTTTACAATTTTGGACCAATTCTGATAGAGTTGTGGTTGTAGCCAAATTTGACGAAAGAAAAAGTGTGAACGACCGACTGTATCAATTAAAAAAACTAGAATAAGGAAGACTAATAGAAATCCATCAACAAGAGGTTCAAAAGCAACAACAGAAAGCATGGCACGATCGACATATAAAGAAAAAAGATATAAAAGACGAATATTTAGTCTTGTTATATGACAGTCGCATAAAAGGTAAACCCGGAAAATTAGAAACAACGTGGCTTGGACCTTATGTTGTAGAATATATTCAACCGACTAAAGCGGTCCAACTCCGAACATGATTGGGGAAACCATTTACAAAATTAATTAACGGTTCCCGCCTAAAGAAGTACCACATGTAAAAGAAAAGAACCATGTTGGAAAAATTTAGCAGGGAATTGCCAACAAGAACCAACTAAAATAAAATAAATCTACTAATTATTCTTACGAGAAATAAACCTTTCTTAAATCTAATAAACAAAAAACAAAGTTGGAAAAATTCAGGTATGTGAAACCAAAAAGGTAAAGTATTTAAAGGACCTCCATGGCACCAAAGAAAAAGTAGCGAAGCTACAACTCTCACAGCAAGAATAGGAATGGAAAAAGGAGGGACACAAAGTGTAGTTGGAAACTGACCAAGTAACCAACCATCTCAGCTAGCTCAAATATAAAATGTAGAACACATAACAGAAATTTGACCAAGAGTAGGGTACAATTCAAACATCAAATATAGCAGAAAAATTTGACCTAATTGCCCAGTCGAAAATAGTGAATCTGGAATCACAACAAACGATCGACATATGGTGTGATTTCATAAAACAAACGAAATAATAAATCCCTAGAATCATTCAGACCGCCTTCAAAATCAATACAGAAAGTGAAAAGAGAAGGGATGTCGACAAGACCAGCAAGGGAAGTACAGGAACAATAGAGTAGTGGGAAATAACACTTTAAGTTGTCCCACCATATGAA
>ML803390.1:71142-84648 GCA_009831015.1 Picea engelmannii
TTTCCCACATCCAACCTCTAATGATGCTTGTCTATATGCCATGGACATAAAGGATTTTCTCCCTCCCTAGTTTGGCTTCTAGTTTTTTTCATCAAGGAAACCTAACCCCCCTACCACCTTCCCAAGGAATTCTAGGATTCCTTTACTTCTAGGTTGGAGGTTATATTTTGAAGTTTTTGTTTGTATAGAGTCCTGCAAGGATCCCCTAGGTTCATTTTCCATATTAGGGTTTTCAATATTCCCCACCTGGGTTTCTTCTTCTACCGGGTCCTTTTCAATTATGGGTAGAGGATTAAGGGTCAAGGACACAGATTTGCTAATGCCTAACAAGATGGTAAGAAATTCATTGATATAATCCAATCCTTTTGTTTCTTCTTCTGACCCCCAAGTTCCAAAAGCCAAAATTTCCAAATATTTCCTTTTACAAGGGGAAGGTAATTGTGGGGACTTACCTGAGAAAGGTTTGCAATCCTTGTTGTCAGTGATGGGATCCAGGATATATTCCTTGTGGGGACCCAAGTCTGAAGGTTTCTCTATTATTTCATGTATCTTATTTGAAGGTCCCTCCATGTGCCTCTTTTTAGTTATATCTTCTGTCCTTTGAGTAATTTGAGTGGATTTCGATAGTTACACCCTAGAGCTTGAGGTTTCTTCCTCTAAGCCTGTACCTCTCTCTGGAAAGAGAAATTACATTCCACTGCTAATTTCCATACCTGTGAAATTGTCTACATCTAAAGGGTATACCTTCATAATCAAGAGTTAAATGATAATGGTCTTTACCTCTCTAAATAACCAATTCCTCTGCTAGACCTCTTCTATTTTCTATACCCACTAGTATTCTAGCCATCCTGGAGTATATAGTATCTTGAAAAGATAAATCAGCTTCATAATATTAACCAAGGGAGTTTCCTATTTTAGAACATAAATACTCATACCATAAAACAAGAGGTAGCTCAAGTATTCAAATCCATATTGGAAGTATGTCCACTTGAGTCAATCTGGCATCAAAGTTGACATGCCACTTCTTTAGGAAAATATTTTGGGCACCCCATTTCCACCTACTCTACAGTGTTTTATTTACATCTCTAGTCAAATTAAAAACCCATACCACCATCCCTTTTCCAAGGTCATTATGCAGGGCACATAACCCACCAGAGGTTCAAAATTTAACCTCATCCAATCCTTTAAACACTCGCAAGACATATTATTTCCTAGAAAATGACCAACTACTAACTTCTCTTCTAGTTCCAATATATTGTTTAACCTAGTTTTGGAACCCAAACGTATACTTGCCATCTCAGGCATTTTCTTAATAAATTCCCTCCGTGTTTCCATCCTTCTTCCGGTGAATGTTTCCCTAGGATCCATGCTTCCACTGTAGTTGAGCCACTCATTAGGCTAATGTCCAAGTGTTTTCCAACAAACCCTATCTCCTATTGATTGTTTTCATTCTTGGTCGAATTGCAAAGATGTATTTCTAAATCCCTATAGAGAAATGTTGTTGGAATAAATAGTATGTGACCATCATTCACCCACTTAATGACTACATCACTTTTAATGCTAGAGGAAACTTATTGAATATCTACCAGATCCAAATCCTTGTACACTATCAGTGGGATAAAAATGTGTCATTAAATCCCTTAGGAATATATCCACCTCTATTTTCACCCTCACCTTCATCCACAATCCACCTTGGGTGCCACTAGTGGCTAATCCCCAATCCAACTCTCCCAGAATGTTCATTGTGTCCTTCAGTGGGAATGACCTCTCTGATATCCTCTTCTCTAAATTCGTTAAAATGTCGTGTAGACCGAATCAAGGTGATATCCAAGTTGGATAACCCTTAGTCAGGTTGGTTGAATAATCAACTCCTTCATCCTCCATCATCACCATTCATGCCTTGAAAAATCAACCCATGCCCTTGTTAAAAGGATTAAGAACTATGCTAACTGAACCCTTGTGGAAACCCTAGAGCACTTGAAGTCTTCATCATGGTCATCACTTATCTACCTGGTCTATATTCGAGTGATCCTTCTACTCAAGTTCACATCACAATTGCCTTAGATATCCACATTCTCATCCAATATAGTCGGTAGTTTCTGAATAGTTGCACAGGAAATCCTTTCTCTAATTCATTTAGTGATATGTTAGTTGACACCAAAACCTATACGAGATGGATCTAGCTCGCTCACTATTTTTATACAACATTTACGTCAATATTTCATAAAATCTATGATTTAGTCTGTTGGAAGCCAGTGGGATAACAAAATCAGTCTCATGTATTGGATTTCTTGACCTTCGTGTCTTCCCCATTGTCTTCTTCATCCCTTTTATTTTGCCTCACCTCCTTCCTCATTTTTCTCTTTATATTCTTACTCATTATTTTCCTTATTTTTTTCTCATTTTCTTCCTCCTTCTCATTAACTACCTCCCTTCCTTCTTCATCATTCTTATTTCTTTCCTCCTTCTCCTTGTCTTCCTCCCTCTTCCACTTCTTGTTATCCTCATCCGTGTCTTTATCTTTTTCCCCACTTTTTTCAAGATGATTTTCTTCTTCTACAACAAGAAGTGTTAAATCCCTACTATCTTTCTTAATAAGCTTGCTAGTGTTAGGGGAGTATTGTTTTGTTGTACCTTTTCTACACTACTAGGAATCCCTGAGACTAGAGGGTTAGGGATAGGGTCCCCTTTTCACAACTCTTCCATCATCTTCTCAAATGCTATCTCTTATTCCTTGGTAAGTGTAAATGTAGATTGGAGGTCTTCTTTATTAGTTACAAGGGTGATTTTGATGGGGCCCATCCCTAGGAATTTAGGCGTTTTTCGAATTTAGGTATTTTCTAAGGGCCCCACCCATGGTTTCCAATCCCCCTATGACCTTAGCCATCTGGAAACCCTTTGAATATGTGAGGTTATCCTCAACTTTCTCCTTGAGCAACCACTTGGGTTATGGTGTTTTCATTTTTTTTTGGCCTCCCTTTCTATCTGAGAAATGGATCCCTTTCCAATTCATCATCATAGTCACCATCTTCATGTAAATAATAGATTTTGGATAATTCAACATCCTTGGGAATTGAGAATTCAATACAAGATATTGTTAATTACTCATTTTTCTTGTATAAAGTGGTAGAGCTATAATGATGACCTAGTACCTAAGAAACCTTATTAATGAAGGAGGAGAGCATCCAATTGATATAATCAAGTATGTTAAAATATATCATTTTTTTCATTGCTATCATCATCATCATCATTGTCCTCATCATCGTCGTCCTTGTGGTCATCATAAGGATGATGGTGATGATGGTGATGACCACAATGATAATGGTTATGATGATGATGACAATGTATTGATGAGGCAATCTACCTAACATCAGCAATAGGGATTTAACCTAGAAAAGAGGCCCAATTAGACTCTTTTTTATTTAAAGTGGAAAAACCTTTTAGATTAATGGCCTGACAACCTTTCAAAGAGCTTTAAGATTTTTTTAAAGTTTTATTAAAAGCAAAAAGGTGTTATTAGTTATAGCTAGCCTACCATTAGAAATTTTAAACATAAATTATAAACTACAACTATGATAATGTTAATAATAAACAAAACAAAGTGTAAGATTGAATGTGAAATTGTTTCTTTAGATTTTAGAATTAATTTTGAGTTAAAGAAAAATCAAATAAATTATTACAATGAAACTTTGATAAAAGGATAATCTTTTAATCAAACCACACTACATAATCTCACATTGAATAAGTATGAAATATTAATGAGTCAAAGATAAATAAGAAACATTAATAACTTGCAAAGTAATATAAAGCATTTAAAACATTCCTTAAAGTACATTTCATGCATTACCAACCAGAGTAACCCATGATTAACAAGAAACAATAAATCTTTTTCTTCAAAAATTGTTTGGCCAAAATGACTTCTCAATATTAACGATGTGCAAAAATAATTCTTATAAAAATGTTACATCGAAAAATTCGTTGTATCATATTTATTTATACTAATTATACAAGATGATAGTCAGTTATAGAAACTAACTTCATATTAAAACCAAAGCATATAAAACATTCCTTATAGTGCATGTCATGCATTGCCAAATCCAAAGTAATCCATGATTAACAAGAAACAATAAATCTTTTTCTTCAAAAATTATTGGGCCAAAACGGCTTTTCCATATTAACAATGTGCAAAAGTAATTCTTATAAAAATGTTACATTAAAAAATTCGTTGTCTCATATTTATTTATACTATTTTTACAAGATGATAGTCAGTTATAGAAACTAACTTCATATTAAAACCTAACTACTTGATGAGTTGAGTGACTGATCTTTAAGAAATTCATCTTCAAACTAATAGATTTTTTCATAATTGTTTAAGGAAAATTATGTTAAAAAAATATATAAAATATAAAATATTTTAATATATTTATCTATTTTGGGGGAAAGAAAACTCAATGCGAACTATGTTTTGGAATCCTTTTGTAAAAAAAAATCAAGGTGACTTTTGTCCATATAGGTTATACTCTAAATTTCCACCTTATTTTGTTGCAACATTTTCTCATAAGAGCATAAGATTCTAACACTTAAGGTGCTCGAAAAAAATCCTATAATGATGCAAAAGAGGGAAGCTAACAATGTTCTATAGCATATGCAATGTAATCACAAAACTTCAAGCAAGAAACCCATTCATTTTTCCCTTATGTTTGAGACTTCTTAGATATTTCTTCCGAACAAACCAAATTGTGTTCAATCTTAATCATTTCTTCCTTAATCAAGACTCTAATGTTATCTCCTTCTATATTTCTTTTACAAAATCAAAATTGATATTGTGTCTTTTCCAATGCAACTTTCCAAGCTACCCTTATCTCCTTCTATATATCTTTTACAATATCAATTAAAATTAATATTGTGTCTTTTCCTATGCAATTTTCCAAGCTAGATTTTTATATAATATTGACAACTTTAAGCTCAACTCCTACAGTTGGAAAGTTTCTTATAGAAACTTTATGATTTCAACATTTGTTGCATTCTATTCAAGTGCATATTCAATAAAATATGTGACCAACCCTTGAGATGAATTATAATACTTAACTTAAATATCAAGCAATGCTATCCTTTTTTAAGTACTTTTAGATGTCCATATCTTCAGTTTGAGCTTTATATAAAGTAGCACGGTTTATTGCTAACCCTACTAAAATCAATTCTGATAATTTGGTATTTTTGGTGTCCAAGACCACCACTTCAGTTGTGTAAATCATAGAATTATCCATATCTAGCTTTTTTTTTCTTCTTGTATGCGTGACAATTGATTTATTTATTTTATTATATACTATAAATTCTAAATCAACTACATTATCTATAATATCAATAATAGGTTTATCTCCTCATGATAACAAATTTTCTAATTTTTTAAGAGTCATCACTTCCTCAATCACAATAATTGTACCTTTATCTTTTCTAGCAATGCATGTTTTTTTCTAATTTTACTTTATCTTTTCTAGCAACGCATGTTTTTTTCTAATTTTACCTTTATCTTTTTTTAGCAATGCATGTTTTTTTTCTAATTTTACCTTTATCTTTTCTAAGATGCATGTTTTTTTCTTTAGAATGACTAAATCTTTCATGGTTTGATCATCCCAATCATAAATTTGTTGAGTAGATTGTTCTTGAGTCTCAAATGTATCTATATTCTTTTGTTGTTGATTACCATTCCTTGTTTCCTTTGTTTTAGCTAATTCTATCAACTTTTGTGTCACTTCATCTTTCCTCTTAACTTCTGCTACTTCTTTTACCATTTCTTCTACTTCCAACATTTCATTTTCTATGGTAGCCTTTTCTTGTTCTCTCTTTTTAGTTTATGCTTTCTATTCTTCTTCCTTCCATTTCTTTTCTAATTCAGCTATGTATTTTTCTTTTTTTTGCCCAAATCTTCTTTTATTTTTTCTTTATCCTCAATCTTTTTGCTTTAGTTGCATGTTTATCTTTCTCATCTTTTGCTTATTCTTTTTTCTCAACCTCGTGTTTTTTATTCTTTTCTTCTTGATCTTTCTCATTTTGAGAAGATGATGATTGTCCCTTTGGCTTGGTTCTTTCCTTCATTTTCTTCTATGAAATAACATTATTTTTACAAGAATGATTATATTTTCATAAGAAAAATGTTGCAACTGCACTAGTCAACATGAAAAATACATATAGAAGTATTGTCTGACAAAACATTTTGAGATGTGTCTCGAATATGAAAATTACAATCTATGGTTTAAAAAACAGTCATTCAAAGAGCATTTATGTAATCTACTATAGGTGTATATTCAAACATTTTTTATTAAAAACAAACAAACTTTAAAAAACATTAAACATCGTTGGATGAATCCATATTGACTGCTAGCTTCTTCATGATGCCCTTCATTAGTCATGGATTTATGATCTACATTCAACGCCTCCACATCCTCTTGCTACTATTGGACTGTCTCTTGTTCCTTAACCTTTGTAGACCCAATAGATTGCCTAGAAATTGAATGGGCTATGGAGTTGATTCCTACCATACCTATGACCAGTTTTCGGAGAGCTACACTCATCTTGTAACTCCTCAATTTGTATTTTCTGGCCATGAAGGGTATCTGTCATAAATGCAGCTTTAGTGTCCCTAGTGTTATAGCATCTTTAGACACCTCCATGTATTGGATGCCTTGATTTGGCCACCATACCCCTTATACACCTCTTATGATGACTTTGATCACTCTATAGACTATCCAGACTTCCTCCTTATATTTCCATACACTCTTCCTACTTAGTAAAAGTGTAACGTACCCATCTCCCTTGCTAGGCACATCCCTAAACCAAATTTGATATAACTCATCTTTGATACCATTTTAATATGAATGCATGCACACAACATAATAAAAACACTAATGCAACCACTAATAATTTAAAATTCATGAATGCAAATTTTTCATGTAAAAAAAAAAATTTAGACATACATAAACATGGAATAAAATGCAACTATTAACCACAACATCAAAATGATAAATTAACAGTGATCAAAACACTTATCTTTATCAAGATTTACATAATTGGTTGCAGACATCGAATTTTCCACCCAACCATAGACTATGGTTCTCCAGCTCTCTCAACAACAGGTCGCCTCGGAGTTGGGGATATGAGTCCACAAGGATGGATGGGCTCCTATGGTTGGATAATGTACACTCTAACAACCCAATACCTAGTAAACTAAAATTGATGTGACTCCTACACCAATTCCAACCTCCCAAATCTCTTCCCCATCAATTTGCACAACCCAAGGGATGATATTTCCTTCTCTACACCATAGTCCCTTAGACAATATCCATCACCTCCAGAGCTCTAGTACAGACCAACAATGAATCTCTTAGTTGAGGGCTCCATGAAATCCAACAACTACAACAGAAGTGCTCACAACAACCATTACACAGGTTCTTGGGTTATTTCTTTAGCAAAAATTTAATTGCATGCATGAAAACCTCATTCTTAGCATAATTACTAGCTTCAACAAGATATATTCCATACACAGTATGGTTGCCCACTCTTTTCCTAACATTAATCTCTGGTTTTTCCTCACTTCTTGCTAACTATAAAAATTTCTCTCTCTAACTCAAATTTTTATTTTCCTTCTTCTACCATGCTTGCTTGACTCACACTCTTCCCAAATATGGTTGTATTGAACCCATGTTGTCTCTCACTTGACCTATTACATGAATTCAATGATATTATTCTCATCATGAGTGTACTTATCACATGCTCTCAATAACTAGGTGAGATGACTTTCCCACCAAACTCACACATGCATTCAATGATTGGCTTTAATAAGTCAAAGGAGGTAAAATGGTTAATGAAAATTGATTTAGGAAAATGGCATGGGATTCTTAGGTATGTGAAATTCCCCCCAAACCCCTAATTATCCTCCTCTCTTGTGGAATCATATCCCCCCCATGTCTTTGTCTATGCATGTCTCCATCCAATGATGTATTTTATTTTTATTATTTTCAATGTATGATGTTTACATATTACATCACTAGGCCCTCATCCATTCATCATATATACAATTATACATTTCCAATATGGGGGTCAAAATTGGGCGTTACAATCCCCTCCCCCCCTTTTTGTGTATTGTCCTCAATGCACATCACCATACAAGTGTATATGNTATATATATAATTACATCACATCGCTTAATACTTTTGTAGTTTAATAACTCCCACAACAATTCCAACCAACAATATATCATTTCCCTCGACCCACAAAACCCAAGGAAGTGTACTCCTTTCACTGCACTATTGCCCCTCAAGTTGCCCCACTTCCCTTCTAGGGCTTCAACATATGATGGTTTGGAAGTCTCAAAGTTGTGGCTCCAAGAATTCCAACTACCAAAATTGAGTCTTTATTCATTTATACATAGTGTACATTCATATTTCCTCAAAAATATGAAAAAAGATACGGGTACTACTTCCGCATGGACTCCTCGTGCTCCCACATGGCATATTCAATATCACAGTAGGTCCATTAGACCTTTACTAGGTTGATGGCTTGGTTCCTGAGAACTTTGACTTTCCAGTCCAAGATGTGCACCGGCTCTATCTAAAAGTCCCCTTCATACTCCACCTGGATCATAGTCAAATAAATCACATGGTTAGGATCAGGCACATACTTTTTTAGAAAAGACACATAAAACACATTATGAATATGTATGGATGTAAGCAATGCAAGAACATATGCAATATGGCCTATCCTATCTAGAATCTCAAATAATTCACAATATCTTGCTACCAACTTTTGGAAACTTTCCAATTTCAGCAAGCTCCTTTTGTCCTTCACTTTTAGAAACACATGCTCAACCATTGTGAATTCTCTATGTTTTATTCCTTTGTCTATATAAATTTTCTTCCTGTCATGTGTAGTCTTTAAATTTTGTTTTATCTGTTACAAGGGAAAAACTCTCTATGGCCAAGGGTAAACCACAACAGAGAGGTATGACTGCAGAAATCAACTTAATTCTAACATATGTTATATAAAATAATGTGCAATACAAGGAAGAGGCCTACCTCGATCCCACATTTGATGATGTTCCATCGTTGAGCACTTTGACCCAAAGCTTTATACTTGCAAGAATATCTCGACAAACAAGCAGAGCAAGTACATAGTGGTAATATAAAAAGGGGTTAGCACATCAGATAGCATAATCCATTAATAAACATTACAACCATTCCCATGGATAATAATCATATATTTGCAAGATACCAATAGGACGGGAAAGGAGTATTTCTATTAATAATTGATCAGCAGAAGTGACAACATTACAGACTTCCGTGTCGACACGGTTTGAAACCAAGAAACCAAGTTCCTTCCAACTGGGTCTCCACCACTTCAATCCTCCACCAAAGGCAAGCTCATAGGAAAGAGGCAATGAGGTCCTCTCAACAATAGGGAAAGAGCTTGGGGGATGAACACTATGTTCAAACTTGAGGGACAAAGGGATGCGGACTTAATATGAAGTAATTTGTCTAGAATAACTTTGCTCTCAAAGTTGAATGCTTTCTCCTCTTTTCCATAGCTTGAAACTGTGCTCTTATAACCTTTAGAATGAAACTGAAGGGTTGATTCAGAACGTTTCCAGTATATGGAAGGCGAAGGATCATATATCTTTTGTCTTGACATGGAAACCCGACCTTATTTTGTATTTTTTGGCACAAATCCCGATATACGCAAGTTGTAGTGGAGCAACAAGCGTATACGCATCTTGTATAAATGATAGGGAGCTTATATGTGGAAAAATGTATATTTTAGCTCTGGATTCATCAAAAAGGGATGATAAGTCTGCATAGGGAAATGGAAAAGGGCCCTCTGTGCAAGATAGCAATGGTGAGGCAAATATTTCTATAACATATGCCCCCTAATGTGTGAGATCAGAGGAGTATCTGCGATGGCCGAAATACATTATAAATAACCCAGAAGTGGAGTGGTAGAGAACCAGCTGGATGAACTCAATTGCCCATTACATTATGTACTGACTTTACATACATCACTTCCAAGAATACAATGCAGATCCATGTGGAAAATATACCAAATAAGTGTTCATGGCCATGAATAGGCAAATACAAATGTGGTTACATGCCAAAAGTTGTCATAGTCGTGAACAAGGCCCAGTGAAACCAGTCTCAAAATCAATCTGAAGATATCTGTATACCATGAAGTACAATCTAATCTCCCATGATCACTAAAGTCAAATAGGTACTGGTCCAATGAATTGGAAGCAACAGCTCAGGAAAGTTGTAGCCTCATAGTGATGTCTTCAAGTCTTCTACACTATCCATCGAAGGTGCAAGTCTACATCATGTGAATAAAGGAGTTGAGGTCGAACACGATGAGACATCATTTGATTACCGGTCATTGAGGTATACCGTTAACAAACGCGAGACAGTCTACCAATAATGAAAGTAGGTATCAAGGCACCGAGTACATTCCTACAAGTGTGAAGAAGGAGTCGATGTCAAACACTTGAGAAATCCATTGATCATGAGACATTGATGTATTCTCATCTATCAATGGTGAGAGAGCATGCCACTAATGACTGCAAGCCTCAAGGTACTCATAAAACTCTAGGTCCCATATCCAGAATAAATGAGCTGAAGTCGATGGAAAGAGACCCGCTAAAAGGAGAGCATTGAGGCCTCTATCATCAGTCATCATGAGGAACAAAGCAGGAGCTTCATGATTTGGTGGAGATCGGACAAAGAATATGTTCACGAACCAACGACCCTGTGCGTCTTTCGCGTGTGCCAAATGCAAGCGATACATGAAAAGGACCCTCTGAATAGCAGCTAATGATAAAAAAACTGCTGACAAAGGTGAGGAAACCACCAATAAGGATAATGGCATCCAAGACACTGCATGAATCCCAAAGTGTGAATAGATATCTTTTCATCGAACACAAGGGAAACCACCTATTCAACGACCAATGATGAAATGTTGATTGTTGGGTTCAAGGTGACCTACCAATGATGAAAGTAGGGCCAGGGTGCATGATAAGACCAAAGTATCATGTGATTCTGAGACAAACTGAGGGTATGGCCGACATGCAAAGTCAAGATTTCTGAGGAGTGGTTGACACTGGTTGATAGACTTCCTTTGAACAAGAGCATGAGGCAGATGGTGGACTATGGCAGCATGGACTCAATGATGTGACAATTAGATGCAGGAGGCATCAATAACGTTCTCTATAGGGACTGGAAGAGTAAGCAGTCGGTAGAGAAAAATTTTGTAGCGAGATCATCTTCCTAAAGCCATGCTAAACCCAAAATTATGACGACACAAGGACTCAGTAACTTTATGCTTTGTTCAAAGGTGACACAACTACTGCCTATTATAATATAATACTCCCTTCCCACCCGTCTTTTTTTGTTTTTTCATAACAAATGAATGCTATGATACAAAGGAGGGAACGAGTGTCGCAAGTAAGAAAAACTAGTTCCAGCAGTGGAACGTACCTATGCTTGATGCAAGGAAATTCATGCGGGAGATGGACACTCGGGGTGATGTTCCCTCCAGGGTATAGGGTGTCAAATTGTGAAGGATATAAACAAGGCTCTGCTTGGTTGAGGATGCAAACAACTTAGGTAACGGTTTATAACGCAAAGCGAGAACCGGCTAAAGGCTCAATACTGCAAGCGAGGGCATGATATGCAATCACATATTAACACCAAAAAATGTCCTTTTTTATATCTTTTATTCTACTTGGTGTGAAAAAGGGGTAAACCTGTGCCAAATACACATCTTTTCAAATCCAATTTACGAGTGTGAAAAAGACAATTTCACTCGGCAATCTTTTCAATTTTTGGTAGCGAGTCAGAAAAGAGCTTAACTAAGACTCATGACCTTTCAAATCCAACTTTAACGAGCGTGAAAGGGACAAATCACTCGACAATCTTTTCAGTTTTTGGGCGAGTCGGAAAAGAGCTTAACTAAGACTCATTTTTGGGAGCCCGTGGGTAATAAGGTCGCATGTGCACGAATGAGAAATGAGGCTCATCATATAGTCATGTATTGAATTATAATGGACTCCCGGTCCTAAGGAAAAACTCGGCATGGGCACCAAATCACTAAGAGGTTCTAACTAGGGTACCCATGTTTGGTAAGTCTCTACCATTTATTAATGACGTTATTAATAGTAGATGGGGGGGTTGTTAAGCCCTAATATTGGCTCATTACCTCTTAATTGGGGAATATTACATTAGTAATGTTATTTTATTTATGTCGGATTTATTCCATTAGTTGTAATTATACTTCCTAGTCTCCTATATATACCAAGGAGACATTTTCATTTGGAATCATCTTGTACTTGAACATTTATGTGGGCTAAAAGGAGGTTGCCCTCTCAAAGAGGATTATTATCTGAAATTCTCTCTTTTTCAAGGCGTTGAGTACTTATTCTGAGGTTTTTCTATGCTATATTGATATTTGGTTCTTAACATATGGAATTAGAGCTCAAGGTCTTGGGGTTTCGCTGCTACATCTGAGACACCGTGGAATTTTCGCTATAAATTTTTTTCTACAACGATTCAGAAGGAACGGCTTGGAGGATATTTAGTAGATGGATCAAGGTACGTTGGGTTAAAAAATTGTCACCTGAGGCATTATACTTTTATAGATACATCCTTTGTAAGATAGGGTTCTGGAATCATCTTGAATTGATTCATTGCAGAATTTTCGCTATAAAAAAATTTCTGTAATGTTTCAGACACTAAACTCTAGAGTTTATTCTCAGAAATTAGTAAGGTATCTGTGGTAGAAATTTCAGCTTTTGGGTCATCGTAAATTTGTATATACACCCTGTGGAAGATAGGGTATCTGACTAGTCTCAAGAAGGTGTTTCGGGTAAAACAATCATAAATTCTTCCTAGAGTATCCAAATTGAGTGAGACAAGTTGCATTGGATAGTGGACAGACCGTAGTAGTTCTGGTACGAGTTTCATAATTTTATGTCAATTATTTTGTGTGGGGCACGCTATACAAGTGAGATCTCCTGGAAAGGCCAAAAATCAGCAAGTTGTGGGGAAGTTACCATAAATTCCACTTGGCACATCCAATTTCTATCAGACCTGTGGAATTGAAGAGGAAAAATATCAGAGACCTATAAAAAATAAAATTTCATACTCAGAAGAGCTGAAATTTTGGAGATACAATAAAAGGAAGATTGTCTAGCAAAACCACCTCAAAATCAAGGTTTAAAGAGATACTTGGCCAACATGCCACCAAAAAAGGGAACTTCTACACCAAATAAGCCTCCAAAAAATCCTACTTGGACTCTTAATGAAGGTGAAGAAATGTGTAGGAACATAAATGATTTACAAAAGAAGACAGTAACAAAAGATGAACTACAAGAGATGATGGATTCAACAGAAGCTAAGTTTGAGGCAATAAATACTAAGATGGATGCTTTAAAAGGGGAGATCATGGAAGGATTGAAAAATTTCCTAATAG